>JAJKFL010000040.1:0-31805 GCA_021186555.1 Reticulitermes speratus
TAATCAGAAATTTTACTTAACTTAAACAAGAAATGACATCATATGAAAAATATTAGACAACTCGGGTTTTACTTACCCAAATTTAACAAAATTTTTTAACGGTTAATTAGAATTGTTAAATTCAACGTTTTGACTGAAACCTTAAAATTAAAATGTGTTTCACGTCATTAACTATTTTAGTACACATCCATTATCTTTGTCAAATACTAAAACCATATTGTTTTTCTATTTGATCTAAATGACAAATTTTTACTTAACTTAAACAGAGCTTATAAAACTTTTACTTACTTCCATAAATAAAAAAAACTTTAGAAGTTTTTCTCTTTTAAAAAAATAATTGTTTACGTTGTTGATTTTATAGTTTTATGAAAAGCTATATTTCATTTATTCCTAACTATGA
Organism: Reticulitermes speratus; assembly: GCA_021186555.1. Classification (NCBI taxonomy): domain Eukaryota; kingdom Metazoa; phylum Arthropoda; class Insecta; order Blattodea; family Rhinotermitidae; genus Reticulitermes; species Reticulitermes speratus. The sequence continues at coordinate 401 of JAJKFL010000040.1, forward strand.
AATATTTTTAGTAGTAAATTATTTTTTCAAAAGTGTTTATTAACTTACATGATCAATAAATAAATTTTTCTTAAGTTAAAATTTTTCGTTGTTTTTAATTAACTTAGAAGCTAATTTCAAATTTCAGCGTTTTCCTACTAATTTATAAACATTTTCTATAATTAGAAAGCAAATTAATTTGATCCTAAATCAATTTTTTCTCGAGTATGTAGATAATTAATCTTTTATTCAATAAAACAAAATATGTATCAAACTTTAGCTCTACACAAATTTTACCAATAATTTGTTAATCAGCAAAGTTCGTTTTTACTTCAACTTAAACCAAGAATGACTCATATGTATACAACATTTTAACGGACTCGTTTTACTTTCCTAAATTTATACAAACAATCATTTGTTTACGGTTAAAGTAAATTGTTTCAATCACGTTTTGAAGCTGAAAACGTTAAAAATTTCAATATGGTTTTCTGAGCTATTCTAGAATTTTTTTACACTATCCATTATTCCTATTGTCAAGATACTAAAGAAGCCATATTGTATTCCTTATTTGATTCCTCAACATATGAACAATATTTTTACTGTAAGGGTAGATATTATGTAGCTTTATAAGCAAAGTTCAATTTTTACTTCAACTTTACCAATGAAATGACATCATATGTATACAAAACTATTAACAGGCTCGATTTTACCTTCCCTAATTTATACAAACATAATTTTTTACGGTTAAAGTTTAATTGTAAAATTCAAATTTGGAAGCTGAACCTTAAATTCAAATGTGTTTCGAACGTCTATGTAAAACAATTTAGTACTACCTATCCTTTCAAATACAGAACCAGTTGTTTCACTCTCTGATTCCCAACATAAGACAATATTACTCGAAGGGTAATATAGAGCTTAATCACAAGTTTTACTACTTAAACCATGAATACACATTTAACAATATACAGCCGTTCTTACCCAAATTTATACAAACATACTTTTTACGTAAGAGAATGTTAATCACGTTTTGAAGCGAAACGCTAAATTCATGGTTCTCGGAATCATTGACTAAATTTTGTACACTCTATCCTTCAAGTCAGAACCCATAGTTGATTTCACCTTTTGATCCAACATAAACCAATATTTCTCGAGGGGAGATATATTTAATCAGCAAAGTTCGTTTTACTTCAACTTAAACCAATGAAATGACATCAATGTATACAACTATAGACAGTCGTTTTACCTTACCCTATTTATACAAACAATATCTTGTTTCGTTAAAGTTAGAATTGTAAATTCAACGTTTGAAGCTGAAAACGCTTAAAATTCAAATGTTTCTCGAACGCATGTCTGAGAACTATTAGTACACGTCATTATCATGTCAAGATACTAAAACCATAGTTGTATTTCACTCTTGATCCTCAATTAACAAATTTACTCGTAAGGGGTGATATAGAGCTTTAACACAAAGTTGTTTACTTCAACTTAACCAAAAATGACCAATACAAACTAACGCTCGGTTACCTCCTAATTAACTATTTTTACGGTTAAGTAAATGTAATTCACTTAGAACTGAAACCTAAAATCAATGTTTTCGACGTCATTAGAACTAATTTAGTACTACCATATTCCTATTGAGTAAGAACCTATTGATTCCTCTTGATTCCAATATAACACAAATTTTTACTGTAGGTAGATTAGTAGCCTTAACCAAGTCGTTTCTTAATTAAAATGACCTATGTATACAACATAGACGCTCGGTTTACCTCCAATTATCAAACATATTTTTTACGTTAAAGTTATGTTAAATTCAACGTTGGAACGAAACGCTTAAATTCAATGTTTCGGACTCTATGTCAAACTAATTTACACTATCTATCCATGTCAAGATATAAAAAGCCATATGTATTTCACTCTTGATTCCTCAATATGACACAATTTTACCTAAGGGGTAGATATATGACTTATCACAAAGTCGTTTACTTCACTAACAGAAATACAATATGTAACAAATATGACAGCTGTTTTACTTACCAATTATACAAACATAATTGTTCGTAAATGAATTGTTAAATCAACTTGAAGCTGAAACGCTAAAAATTCAATGGTTCTCGAAGTCATCTAACTAATTTTAGTACCTATCATATCTATGTCAAGATACAAGAACCATAGTTGTTCACTCTTTATCTCAACAAGAACACATTTTTTATCGAGGGAATATTTGTATTTAATCAGCAAAGTTCGTTTTTACTTCAACTTAAACCAAGAAATGACATCATATGTATACAAAACTATTAGACGGCTCGGGTTTTACCTTTCCCTAAATTTATACAAACAATAATCTTGTTTACGGTTAAAGTTAGAATTGTTAAATTCACGTTTTAGAAGCTGAAAACGCTTAAAATTCAAATGTGTTTTCTCGGAACGTCTATGTCTAAGAACTAAATTTTAGTCACGTATCCATTATTCCTATTGTCAAGATACTAAAGAACGCCATAGTTGTATTTCACTCTTTCTGATTCCTCAACATATGAGACACAATATTTTTACTCGTAAGGGGGGTAGATATTATGTAGCTTTAATCAGCAAAGTTCGTTTTTACTTCAACTTAAACCAATGAAATGACATCATATGTATACAAAACTATTAGACAGGCTCGGTTTTACCTTACCCTAAATTTATACAAACAATAATCTTGTTTACGGTTAAAGTTAGAATTGTTTAAATTCAACGTTTTGGAAGCTGAAAACGCTTAAAAATTTCAAATGTGTTTTCTCGGAACGTCTATGTCTAAGAACTAATTTTAGTACACGTATCCATTATTCCTATTGTCAAGATACTAAAGAACGCCATAGTTGTATTTCACTCTTTCTGATTCCTCAACATATGAGACACAATATTTTTACTCGTAAGGGGGTAGATATTATGTAGCTTTAATCAGCAAAGTTCGTTTTTACTTCAACTTAAACCAATGAAATGACATCATATGTATACAAACTATTAGACAGGCTCGGGTTTTACCTTCCCTAAATTTATACAAACAATAATCTTGTTTACGGTTAAAGTTAGAATTGTTTAAAATTCAACGTTTTGGAAGCTGAAAACGCTTAAAAATTTCAAATGTGTTTTCTCGGAACGTCTATGTCTAAGAACTAAATTTTAGTACACGTATCCATTATTCCTATTGTCAAGATACTAAAGAACGCCATAGTTGTATTTCACTCTTTCTGATTCCTCAACATATGAGACACAAATATTTTTACTCGTAAGGGGGGTAGATATTATGTAGCCTTAATCAGCAAGTTCGTTTTTACTTCAACTTAAACCAATGAAATGACATCATATGTATACAAAACTATTAGACAGCTCGGGTTTTACCTTACCCTAAATTTATACAAACAATAATCTTGTTTACGGTTTAAGTTAGAATTGTTAAATTCAACGTTTTGGAAGCTGAAAACGCTTAAAAATTTCAAATGGTTTTCTCGGAACGTCTATGTCTAAGAACTAAATTTTAGTACACGTATCCATTATTCCTATTGTCAAGATACTAAAGAACGCCATAGTTGTATTTCACTCTTTCTGATTCTCAACATATGAGACACAATATTTTTACTCGTAAGGGGGGTAGATATTATGTAGCTTTAATCAGCAAAGTTCGTTTTTACTTCAACTTTAAACCAATGAAATGACATCATATGTATACAAAACTATTAGACAGGCTCGGGTTTTACCTTACCCTAAATTTATACAAACAATAAATCTTGTTTACGGTTAAAGTTAGAATTGTTAAAATTCAACGTTTTGGAAGCTGAAAACGCTTAAAAATTTCAAATGTGTTTTCTCGGAACGTCCATGTCTGAAACTAATTTTAGTACACTATCCATTATTCCTATTGTCAAGATACTAAAGAACCCATAGTTGTATTTCACTCTTTTGATTCCTCAACATATGAGACACAATATTTTTACTCGTAAGGGGGGTAGATATTATGTAGCTTTAATCAGCAAAGTTCGTTTTTACTTCAACTTAAACCAATGAAATGACATCATATGTATACAAAACTATTAGACAGGCTCGGGTTTTACCTTACCCTAAATTTATACAAACAATAATCTTGTTTACGGTTAAAGTTAGAATTGTTAAAATTCAACGTTTTGGAAGCTGAAAACGCTTAAAAATTTCAAATGTGTTTTCTCGGAACGTCTATGTCTAAGAACTAATTTTAGTAACGTATCCATTATTCCTATTGTCAAGATACTAAAGAACGCCATAGTTGTATTTCACTCTTTCTGATTCCTCAACATATGAGACACAATATTTTTACTCGTAAGGGGGTAGATATTATGTAGCTTAATCAGCAAAGTTCGTTTTTACTTCAACTTAAACCAATGAAATGACATCATATGTATACAAAACTATTAGACAGGCTCGGGTTTTACCTTACCCTAAATTTATACAAACAATAATCTTGTTTACGGTTAAAGTTAGAATTGTTAAAATTCAACGTTTTGGAAGCTGAAAACGCTTAAAAATTTCAAATGTGTTTTCTCGGAACGTCTATGTCTAAGAACTAAATTTTAGTACACGTATCCATTATTCCTATTGTCAAGATACTAAAGAACGCCATAGTTGTATTTCACTCTTTCTGATTCCTCAACATATGAGACACAATATTTTTACTCGTAAGGGGGGTAGATATTATGTAGCTTTAATCAGCAAAGTTCGTTTTTACTTCAACTTAAACCAATGAAATGACATCATATGTATACAAAACTATTAGACAGGCTGGGTTTTACCTTACCCTAAATTTATACAAACAATAATCTTGTTTACGGTTAAAGTTAGAATTGTTAAAATTCAACGTTTTGGAAGCTGAAAACGCTTAAAAATTTCAAATGGTTTTCTCGGAACGTCATGTCTGAAACTAAATTTTAGTACACGTATCCATTATTCCTATTGTCAAGATACTAAGAACGCCATAGTTGTATTTCACTCTTTCTGATTCTCAACATATAGACACAATATTTTTACTCGTAAGGGGGTAGATATTATGTAGCTTATCAGCAAAGTTCGTTTTTACTTCAACTTAAACCAATGAAATGACATCATATGTATACAAATATTAGACAGCTCGGGTTTTACCTTACCCTAATTTATACAAACAATAATCTTGTTTACGTTAAGTTAAATTGTTAAAATTCAACGTTTTGGAAGCTGAAAACGCTTAAAAATTCAAATGTGTTTCTCGGAACGTCATGTCTAAGAACTAAATTTTAGTACACGTATCCATTATTCCTATTGTCAAGATACTAAAAACCCATAGTTGTATTTCACTCTTTTGATTCCTAACATATGAGACACAATATTTTTACTCGTAAGGGGTAGTATTATGTAGTTAATCACAAAGTCGTTTTACTTCAACTTAAACCAATGAAATGACATCATATGTATACAAAACTATTAACAGGCTCGGTTTTACCTTACCCAATTATAAAACAATAATTTTTACGGTTAAAGTAGAATTGTTAAATCAACGTTTTGGAGTGAACGCTTAAATTCAATGTGTTTTCTCGAACGTCATGTCTAAGAACAATTTTACCTATCCATTATTCCTATTGTCAAGATACTAAAGAACCCATAGTTGTATTCACTCTTTTGATTCCTCAACATATGAACACAATATTTTACTCGTAAGGGTAGATATTAGTAGCTTTATCACAAAGTTCGTTTTTACTTCACTAACATGAAATGAATAATGTAACAAAACTATTAGAAGGCTCGGTTTACCTTCCCTAATTTATACAAACAATAATCTTGTTACGTTAAAGTAGAATTGTTAAATTCAACGTTTTGGAAGCTGAAAACGCTAAAATTTCAAATGTTTTTCTCGGAACGTCATGTCAAGAACTAAATTTTAGACTATCCATATTCCTATTGTCAAGATACTAAGAACGCCATAGTTGTATTTCACTCTTTCGATCCTCAACATATGAGACACAATATTTACTCGTAAGGGGGTAATATTATGTCTTTAATCAGCAAAGTTCGTTTACTTCACTTAAACCAGAAGACATCATATGTATACAAAACATTAAAGGCTCGGTTTACCTTACCCTAAATTTATACAAACAATAATTTGTTTACGGTAAAGTAGAATTGTTAAATTCAACGTTTTGGAAGCTGAAAACGCTTAAAATTTCAATGTTTTCTCGAACGTCATTCTAGAACTAAATTTTAGTACCTATCCATTATTCCATTGTCAAGATACTAAAGAACCCATAGTTGTATTTCACTCTTTTGATTCTCAACATATGAGACACATATTTTTACTCGTAAGGGTAGATATTAGTAGCTTTAATCAGCAAGTTCTTTTTACTTCAACTAAACCAATGAAATACATCATATATACAAAACTATTAACAGGCTGGTTTACCTTCCCTAATTTATACAAACAAAATTGTTTCGTTAAAGTAGATGTAATTCACTTGAAGCTGAAAACGCTTAAAATTTCAATGGTTTTCCGAACGTCTATGTAAGACTAAATTTTGTACACGTACCATTATTCTATTTCAGATACTAAAGAACGCCAAGTGTATTTCACTCTTTTGATTCTCAACATATGAACCAATATTTACTCGTAGGGGGTAGATATTATGTAGCTTAATCACAAAGTCGTTTACTCACTTAAACCAATAAATGACAAATGATACAAAACTATTGACAGGCTCGGTTACTACCTAAATTATACAAACAATAATTTTTACGGTTAAGTTAGAATTGTTAAAGTTTTGAAGCTGAAAACGCTTAAAAATTTCAAATGTGTTTTCTCGGAACGTCTATGTCTAAGAACTAAATTTTAGTACACGTATCCATTATTCCTATTGTCAAGATACTAAAGAACGCCATAGTTGTATTTCACTCTTTCTGATTCCTCAACATATGAGACACAATATTTTTACTCGTAAGGGGGTAGATATTATTAGCTTTAATCACAAAGTTCTTTTTACTTCAACTTAAACCAATGAAATGACATCATATGTAACAAAACTATTAGACAGGCTCGGTTTTACCTTACCCTAAATTTATACAAACAATAATCTGTTTACGGTTAAAGTTAGAATTGTTAAAATTCAACGTTTTGGAAGCTGAAAACGCTTAAAAATTTCAAATGTGTTTTCTCGAACGTCCATGTCTGAGAACTAAATTTTAGTACCTATCCATTATTCCTATTGTCAAGATACTAAAGAACCCATAGTTGTATTTCACTCTTTTGATTCCTCAACATATGAGACACAATATTTTACTCGTAAGGGGGTAGATATTAGTAGCTTTAATCAGCAAAGTTCGTTTTTACTTCAACTTAACCAATGAAATGACATCATATGTATACAAACTATTAACGGCTCGGGTTTTACCTACCCTAAATTTAACAAACAATAACTGTTTACGGTTAAAGTAAATTGTAATTCACGTTTTGAAGCGAAAACGCTTAAAAATTTCAAATGGTTTTCTCGGAACGTCTATGTCTAAGAACTAAATTTTAGTACACGTATCCATTATTCCTATGTCAAGATACTAAAGAAGCCATAGTTGTATTTCACTCTTCTGATTCCTCAACATATGAGACACAATATTTTTACTCGTAAGGGGTAGATATTATGTAGCTTAATCAGCAAAGTTCGTTTTACTTCAACTTAACCAATGAAATGACATCATATGTATACAAAACTATTAGACAGGCTCGGTTTTACCTTACCCTAAATTTATACAAACAATAATCTTTTTACGGTTAAAGTAGAATTGTTAAAATTCAAGTTTTGGAAGCTGAAAACGCTTAAAAATTTCAAATGTGTTTTCTCGGAACGTCTATGTCTAAAACTAAATTTAGTATACGTATCCATTATTCCTATTGTCAAGATACTAAAGAACCCATAGTTGTATTTCACTCTTTCTGATTCCTCAACATATGAACACAATATTTTTACTCGTAAGGGGGTAGATATTATGTAGCTTAATCAGCAAAGTTCGTTTTTACTTCAACTTAAACCAATGAAATGACATCATATGTAACAAAACTATTAGACAGGCTCGGTTTTACCTTACCCTAAATTTATACAAACAATAATCTTGTTTACGGTTAAAGTAGAATTGTTAAATTCAACGTTTTGGAAGCTGAAAACGCTTAAAAATTTCAAATGAGTTTTCTCGGAACGTCTATGTCTAAGAACTAAATTTTAGTACACGTATCCATTATTCCTATTGTCAAGATACTAAAGAACGCCATAGTTGTATTTCACTCTTTCTGATTCCTCAACATATGAGACACAATATTTTTACTCGTAGGGGGGTAGATATTATGTAGCTTTAATCAGCAAAGTTCGTTTTTAAATTCAACTTAAACCAATGAAATGACATATATGTATACAAAACTATTAGACAGCTGGGTTTTACCTTACCCTAAATTTATACAAACAAATATCTTGTTTACGGTTAAAGTAGAAATTGTTAAAATTCAACGTTTGGAAGCTGAAAACGCTTAAAATTTCAAATGTGTTTTCTCGGAACGTCTATGTCTAAAACTAAATTTTAGTTAAACGTATCCATTATTCCTATTGTCAAGATACTAAAGAACCCATAGTTGTATTTCTCTTTCAGATCTCAACATATGACACCATATTTTTACTCGTAGAGCGGGTATAGGAATTGTAGCTTAATCAGCAAAGTTTCTTTTTACTTGCAAACTTAAACCATGAAATACATCATATGTATACAAAACTATTAGTAAGGCTTGGTTTTACTTACCCTAAATTTATACAAACAATAATCTTTTTAAGGTTAGTTAGAATGTTAATTCAAACTTTGTGAAGCTGAAACCTTTAAAAATTTCAAATGTAGTTTTTCGACGTCATTCTAAGATAAATTATAGTTACACTCCATATTCCTATTGTACTAACGAAGTCTAAAGAAACCATATTGTATTTCACTTTACTGATTCCCAACATATAAACACAATATTTTTACTCGTAAGGGGGTAGATATTATTAGCATTAATCAGCAAGTTCGATTTACTTCAATAAACAATGATTGACTCATATGTAACAAAACTATTAGAAGGCCGGTTTACCTTACCCTAATTTATCAAACAATAACTGTTTACGGTTAAATTAGAATTGTTAAATTCAACGTTGGAAGCGAAAACCTTAAAAATTTCAAATGTGTTTTTCGAACGTCATGTCTAGACTCAAATTTTAACACATATCCATATCCTATTTCAAGAATACTAAAGAACGCCATAGTTGTATTTCACTCTATTATTCCTACATATGAACCAATATTTTACTCTAAGGGAGGTAGAATTAAATAATTATCACAAAGTTCGTTTTACTCAACTTAAACCAATTAGAATACCATATGTATACAAAACTATTAGACAGGCCGGTTTTACCTTACCTAAATTTATCAATAATTCTTTACGGTTAAAGTAGAAATTTATTAAAATTAAACGTTTTGGAAGCTGAAAACGCTTAAAAATTTCAAATGTGTTTTCTCGAACGTCCATGTCTGAGAACTAAATTTTAGTACTCACTATTTTACTCGTAAGGGGGTGATTATGTAGCTAATCAGCAAGTTCGTTTACTTCACTTAACCAATGAAATGAATCTATGTATACAACTATAGACGCTCGGTTTTACTTCCTAAATTTATACAAACAATAATCTTTTTACGTTAAAGTTAAATTGTAATTCAAGTTGGAACTGAAACGCTTAAATCAAATGGTTTTCTCGAACGTCTATGTTAAGAACTAATTAGTACCTACTTATTCCTATTGTCAGATACTAAAGACCAAGTTGTATTTCACTCTTTTATTCTCACATATGAGACACAATATTTACTCGTAGGGTAGATATTATGTTAATCGCAAAGTTGTTTATTCAACTTACCATGAATAATCATATGTAAACTATTAAAGCTCGGTTTTACTTCTATTAAAAATCTGTTTAGTAATAATTGTAACACGTTTACTGAAACGCTTAAATTCAAATGGTTTTCTCGAACGTCTTAACTAATTTAGTACAGTTCCATATTATTTCAGATACTAAGAACCTGTTGTATTTCCTCTCGATCACTAGAATTTTACTAGGGGAATTGTACTACAAAATTTTTTTTCAACTTACATGAAAGAAATAACAAACATGGCTGTTTACTCCTAATTTTACAAACAATATTTTCGTTAAAGTTAAGTAAATCAGTTGAGAACCTTAAATTTCAATGTTTCGACGTCGTTAACAATTAGTACTCCTTATCTTGCAGTACACAATAATCTTGTTTACGGTTAAAGTTAGAATTGTTAAATTCAACGTTTTGGAAGCTGAAAACGCTTAAAAATTTCAAATGTGTTTTCTCGGAACGTCTATGTCTAAGAACTAAATTTAGTACACGTATCCATTATTCCTATTGTCAAGATACTAAAGAACGCCATAGTTGTATTTCACTCTTTCTGATTCCTCAACATATGAGACACAATATTTTTACTCGTAAGGGGGTAGATATTATGTAGCTTTAATCAGCAAAGTTCGTTTTTACTTCAACTTAACCAATGTTATGTAGCTTTAATCAGCAAAGTTCGTTTTTACTTCAACTTAAACAATGAAATGACATCATATGTATACAAAACTATTAGACAGGCTCGGTTTTACCTTCCCTAAATTTATACAAACAATAATCTTGTTTACGGTTAAAGTTAGAATTGTTAAAATTCAAGTTTTGGAAGCTGAAAACGCTTAAAAATTTCAAATGTGTTTTCTCGGAACGTCATGTCTAAAACTAAATTTTAGTACACGTATCCATTATTCCTATTGTCAAGATACTAAAGAACGCCATAGTTGTATTTCACTCTTTCTGATTCCTCAACATATGAGACACAATATTTTTATCGTAAGGGGGTAGATTATGTAGCTTAATCACAAAGTTCGTTTTTACTTCAACTTAAACCAATGAAATGACATCATATGTATACAAACTATTAGACAGGCTCGGGTTTTACTTACCTAAATTTATACAAACAATAATCTTGTTTACGGTTAAAGTTAGAATGTTAAAATTCAACGTTTGGAAGCTGAAACGCTTAAAAATTTCAATGTGTTTTCTCGAAGTCCATGTCTAGAACTAATTTTAGTACTCTATCATTATTCCTATTGTCAAGATACTAAAGAACGCCATAGTTGTATTCACTCTTTGATTCCTCAACATATGAGACACAAATTTTTACTCGTAAGGGGTAGATATTATGTAGTTAATCAGCAAAGTTCGTTTTACTTCAACTTAAACAAGAAATGACATCATATGTATACAAACTATTAGACAGCTCGGGTTTACCTTACCCTAAATTTATACAAACAATAATCTTGTTACGTTAAAGTTAAAATTGTTTAATTCACGTTTTGAAGCTGAAAACGCTTAAAATTCAAATGTGTTTTCTCGGAACGTCTATGTTAAGAACTAAATTTTAGTACCGTATCCATTATTCCTATTGTCAAGATACTAAAGAAGCCATAGTTGTATTTCACTCTTTGATTCCTCAACATATGAGACACAATATTTTTACTCGTAACGGGGTAGATATTATGTAGCCTTAATCAGCAAAGTTCGTTTTTACTTCAACTTATACCAATGAAATGACATCATATGTATACAAAACTATTAGACAGGCTCGGTTTTACCTTACCCTAAATTTATACAAACAATAATCTTGTTTACGGTTAAAGTTAGAATTGTTAAAATTCAACGTTTTGGAAGCTGAAAACGCTTAAAAATTTCAAATGGTTTTCTCGGAACGTCATGTCTAAGAACTAAATTTTAGTACACGTATCCATATTCCTATTGTCAAGATACTAAAGAACCATAGTTGTATTTCACTCTTTCTGATTCCTCAACATATGAGACACAATATTTTTACTCGTAAGGGGGTAGATATTATGTAGCTTTAATCAGCAAAGTTCGTTTTTACTTCAACTTAAACCAATGAAATGACATCATATGTATACAAAACTATTAGACAGGCTCGGGTTTTACCTTACCCTAAATTTATACAAACAATAATCTTGTTTACGGTTAAAGTTAGAATTGTTAAAATTCAACGTTTTGGAAGCTGAAAACGCTTAAAAATTTCAAATGTGTTTTCTCGGAACGTCTATGTCTAAGAACTAAATTTTAGTACACGTATCCATTATTCCTATTGTCAAGATACTAAAGAACGCCATAGTTGTATTTCACTCTTTCTGATTCCTCAACATATGAGACACAATATTTTTACTCGTAAGGGGGGTAGATATTATGTAGCTTTAATCAGCAAAGTTCGTTTTTACTTCAACTTAAACCAATGAAATGACATCATATGTATACAAAACTATTAGACAGGCTCGGGTTTTACCTTACCCTAAATTTATACAAACAATAATCTTGTTTACGGTTAAAGTTAGAATTGTTAAAATTCAACGTTTTGGAAGCTGAAAACGCTTAAAATTTTCAAATGTGTTTTCTCCGAATGTCCATGTCTGAGAACTAAATTTTAGTACTCCTATCAATTATTCCATTTGTCAAGATACTAAAGAACCCCATAGTTGTATTTCACTCTTTTTGATTCCTCAACATATGAGACACAATATTTTTACTCGTAACGGGGGTAGATATTATGTAGTTTAATCAGCAAAGTTCGTTTTTACTTCAAATTAAACCAAAGAAATGACATCATATGTATACAACACTATTAAACGGACTCGGGTTTTACCTTTCCCTAAGTTTATACAAACAATAATCTTGTTTACGGTTAAAGTTAAAATTGTTTCAATTCGGCGTTTTAGAAGCTGAAAACGCTTAAAAATATCAAATGTGTTTTCTCGGGAACGTCTAAGTAGTATAGGTGTAGGTTTGGCACCGGAAGTGACGTCACAAGATGGCGGATGTAAACAAAGTCACGTGACAAGGTCAATGACCTTTACCGGAAGTGACGTCACAATGTATGCAAATTGACCTAATTAATGTTTTAATTGATGTAATTAATGATTAATTGATGTAATTAATGTTTAATTGATCTAATTATTGATGAATTGATCTAATTATTGATGAATTAACCTATAAATTACGTAATTATACGCCTATACAAACAAACGTCCCAGACAGTACGGCGCCTGAACATAAACCCCAGACAGTATGGCGCCTGAACATAAACCTAACCTTGTACTTACAGTGTGCTATAACTTCCCAGACAGTCTGGCGCCGTAACATTAACCTAAGCTATACGCGCTAAGTTTAAATTTTAATAATATTACGAAAGCGCGCTAAGTTTGAATTTTAAATGTTGGTAGTTGCGCGGTAATTTTAATTTTACAATATGGCGGATGGGCGGTAAATTTAAATTTTAATAATATTACGGAAACGCGGTAAATTTAAATTTTAATAATATAAAGGAGACGCGCTAAGTTTAAATTTTAATAATATTACGGAAACGCGGTAAAGTTCGAATACTGCCTACCTTAATTACCCCTTTCTTTTATTTATACATTTAATTAATTTTATTAACTTGTGAAAATAGGGTGTTAATGTATATTTATGAATATTAAACATTATAGAAAGCGGAGACAGTGGGGCGTGCTATGCTATTTTGAAAATAGAAAGTAGGGCAGCCAGATCATGTACAAACATGTATAGGGACTAGAAGTTGAACTATTCTTGAAATTAGAAAGGTTTGTTTACACACGCAAATAGTACACTTGCTATTTTGAAAATAAAGATTTTGTTGGATGTATTTGAATACTACCTATGTCAATTACCTCTTTCTTTTAAAGGATAGGAATAGGTTTTTTATTAAACTGAAATGGAGAACACAATTCACTTTTAGTACTTACATTTATTCAATAACTTGTTGTTGTATTAACGAGGGAGCAAGTTCCCCATTGTATTTACACAGAGCGACTTTAAAGTTGCAGGTCCATTTTTCACACACAATTTACAACCACAATGAGGCAATCCATACCAATGGTGATATTTCCTGATGTACACCTCTAGGTCAACGACCTTTAGGATGTAAATAAGCCCTACCTTAATTAATGGTTGTTGCGATAAACTCCCTATCCCACAGGTTAACGACCATGTAGGACTAAAACAAACCCTCACCCTATAAATGATTGATATTTTTATGTAAGCAATCCCCCCACCGTAATTAATTACTGTTTAATAAATATTAGGCTAATTAAATATAATTAAAGGTTTTTTTGGCACAAAGTAGTTAAATAAATTAACAGTAACTAAACGTTTGAGCGTAAGCTACTATTTTGTTTTTTTTTTTATTTAGACATACGGTAGTTTTGCAAATGCGCTAATTTTAAATATTTGCAAATGCAAGTAGTAAACTGGTTTTTTGTTGTTATTACGTAACTGAACTTGTATTTAACTTACTTATGTTATAAACAGCGTTGATTTACTAAGCGACTGATGAACTAGAGGGTGTGGTTTTGGTGTTGCTTGGAATGAAAATGCCTAAGGTTATATGCTATTTTAAAATTAGAAAGTAGGTAGATTGATAGTTTACTATGACTCATTGAGACTAGAAAGTTTGTTTACAAACGCAAATAGTAAATATTAGAAAGTAGGTCGCCAGACGCATAATGCATTTAATAATAGAATTACACTTGTGTCAAGATACCCTAAGTGGGTAGACAGAGCGTCGCCAGCATGCAGGTGGTAGTTGAAGGACTTTAACACAGTGTGGGAAGGGAATATACGTTTTCAATAAATTATGTATTATTAATACACGTTTTAAAAATAAAATGTTACAATTTGTAGGTAAAATGTAGAGAGCTAAGAACGGAATATGCATGCATTGACATCAAGTAGAGGCCTTGAAAAATACAAGAAGCAAGAAAGGACGGTGGAAACGTATGTAGGTTACCTGCAAATTTATGGCCTGGACAGACCCTTAGGATACCCAGACGTCTAGACAATTGGTACATGAAGGTGCACTGGTCGCCTTTAACACCATCAGATAGCCCTGGTATTCTGTTAGGGGCTGAGACAACCCCACAACCATAGTGCGGTCAGAAGGATTTTGCCAATGAATCACGACCTTCCCGCTTGTAGCGCAATGTCCAGCTAACTATGCCACCGCGTGCCTACACCTGCTATGAGAATACGTATATTTTAAAGGTAGCGAAGTGATAAACAAGGTCCTTATATTTTGATGACTCACCAAATAGCAAAGGAATGTGAACATGTTCAGACATGTTTTAGTAGGAAGGCGTTCTCTATTACGTCCGCGCATTTTTGGTAAACGCGTTAATTTTAAGGTAAGCTACTAATAAGTAAAAGTACTATTTTAAATTTTATTTAAACGAAATGGCGGCTTTGCTGAAATTTTAAAATTTATACAACATGACCGCTACAATTTATATAATAAGGCGAACAAGATGACGGCTTTTAAACTTAATATAATGATATATTTAACTGAAAGGGATGGCGAGCTGTATTCTTAAACGTAAAGATCCTAGGTTCGAATACTACCTAACTAGAGTAATTTACATCTGATGTTAAACGTTTATTGTACTTACACAGAAGTAATGTCGATTCTACGATGGCCTGCAAGACACCCCTAACACCACAGAAATATAAAGATGGAAATATGATTGGAATGCACAACTACTTTCTAGCTACGGCAGGTTATTTAGACAAGAATTACTTATTATGGGACAGACTGTGTCCCCACAGTAATCGCTGTATAGGTCTATTTATGAATTTAGAAATGCAGTAAGGATAATTACAATATGTTATTATTACAAGTTTTACTGGATACAGTACAGCGCATCATAGTACAGTTGCCGGTGAGACGTTATTTTTACTTTAAACTGTACAGAACGCTTACTAGCACGGAAATAAACTAGATATGTATGATCGGAATGTACTACTTTCTAACTACGGTAGGTTATTTTTAGGATAAGAATTACCCTAAGTTGAGACTTAGTGGCGACTCTCAGCAGGTATGCACGTACCGACTTGTACAAACTACTAACGCTGAACTAGACAATATGACGGCTTTCAGTAACAGAATGCCTACGATACCTGTTTTAGAAAAGATTATTATTATTATTTATATATAAGGTTGAAAAGGGATGGCAATAAACCATTGAACTGTTTGCACATTAGCAAGTACCGTGAATAACCTGTTTACTACAATGAACTTAATTTCTTTAATGTTATACGAAAGTTTTAGCTTTGTGAAATATCATAAGTAGGAAATTTAACCGTCTTTTCTTTATGTACAAAGAATTAATTTTACCGTTTTACTTAGTAACATGTTACAATTTTTGCTATTACGATCTAAATATATTCTAGAACTGTATGCATATGTCACCAGGGTATCCAATGCAGTCGATTATTTTAAGGTATTAATTTTACTTATTACAATTGCTAACGTACTTTATGCGCGCATGCTCGAAAAATATGTATAAGAATCTCATCATTACTAAAGGGTCTGTGTTTAAAAGCACTAGAATAACGTGCTAACAGGTTATTGTAATAAGCTTCAACAAATAAATTACAATATTGTTTCTTGTACTCCTTTTATGAATATATAAAAAAAGAAAAACATACGTAGAGTACTAATAAAGATAGCAAGGATTTTTTAAAATATTTAACTTTATTAGCATATGAAACTAGCGTGTTACCGATATTAATGCATATTTTTATAACATTGGTGATAGTATAGCGCAAAACGGCTATAGTTTGACTGTTTAAGACCTGTAAATACGCTATTTAGAAAATTAAGATGATGTTGGCTGTATTTGAGATGAACTACATGCAAGGTGCTGAAACATATTACAAGCTTTAAAGTATTACAATATAGTTACTTAGAAGAAACTGTATTTATAAAACGGAGAATAGAATGCGTTACTATGTATATATTTGTTTAAAATTGAGTAACATAAATTTAGGTTATTACTAAAGTTTTAACATATTATTCACGAGTTTATGCAAAACTACGTAATACTACATAGACGTGTTTACACGTAACACGAATATACGGTTACGATATATTTGAAAGATAATGTGAATATACTTAGTTAATAGATAGTGCTTATTTTACGTTCTGTTTTAAATAAGAGTAAGGATTATTTATTTAACAAGGTTAACACGACACAATGTAAAAAACATGCTACGTATACTATACGTAAAGAAATACAGTTTCAAAAAAAGTAATTATACACTGTGAGAAAGTAGGTACGGTTTGATAACGTAAGCATATGTAAAGACATGGAATATAGAATATATACTTATGCAGAATTGTTCTGATGAACAACGGTAGGTTACAGTCTGCATGCAAAAGCTTTACTATGCGGCAGGTTATTTATAATTAATTAACGTAGTAAACTGAAATTATAGACTTGTATATGAACGAAGTAATAGGTACAAGTACGGACTTGTTATGCTAGACGGACAGGCAGGTGCACGCAGATATAGCTAGACCCCTACGGCAACATACTATTTGGAGCATTGGAATGTAGGTAGACTCTCTGTTGCCAAACGATCAGGTGTTTACACAGCTGGTTCAATATGCAAAGACTAGTAGGCTTTACTTAATGATGTACAGAAATAATTACTATTTTTGCTTTGAAGTCTGTAGACATTAATGTACTTTGTACATATTGTGTTTAGAAAATAAACGTTTTAGCATAGAAATGATTCTTGATGTGTTATAACTTTACATTGCAAGTTTTGTTTTTTAACTGCAATAGATGATAAGTTTAATAATTAACTGATTATATACGTTGGTACGTACAATGCATGGCTATTAGTATTATGCTATTACACTGAATATAGTTACTTAAATTATCAAAAGCATATGTTATTAAACATCGTACGGTATTGATGCTAAACTGATTATTTGTGAATATGTGACTGAAAATATAAGGCACTTTGTGAAACAATTACCTTAGTCATTTATGAATAAAGGGAAAAAAAGGATCGGATGACAATTCATAGAACATGAAAACAAAAGATAGTAGGCTGAAAACTTACTTACTTTACTTAAAATATTAAATAATACATAAATTAAAATGAACACTAGAGGCTTATGCAAACCCAATTATTGATGATGCATTCCATTTATACGGCGACATGATCACAAAGTTTGTGTGTTTTCCATCCTCAGACGGCACTGGTATAGTTTTTTGGGGTAAAAAACGTAATGATCCAGAGATCATAGCAATTCTTAGGCGACGATAAAATTGTTTTTGATCTTCACAGCGTGCTAACGTTTCTTTATTTTTTAAGACACTTATCACACGTTGTTTGTTTATTAACGTATGAAGGTGAAAGTGGATGATAGGCGAAAACCCTTTTTTGCGGATGGTCAGGCTGAAAGGAGTTCCGTGAATTTTCCGTGATTCTATTATCGATACGATGGATATGTAATGTGTACCAGCCATTTCACAAGATTATGCTGAAAAACAAATAAAATACGGAATTATATTATTATAAATATTAAAACAGTTACATGTAGGGTATAAAATTTAGAATTTATTATTATTATTATTATTATTATTATTAATATGTCTTGTAGATATTTACGATATACAAGTACATTTAGATATCCTTAACTATATAGTTTAAGGTAGGAACTAAATTGAGCACTTTGTTACAGGCTTGAAGAAAGGAGAAACACTTAGAACTATTGCAGCAATAAACTGAAACACGTTATAGTATGAGACAATATTACAAAGAGATCTAAACTTTAAATACTGTTGTTATCATAGGTATGAACTGATACAGCTATTAGCCACAAACGTTAGTTTTTGATTTATAACATCTTAATATAGCATTATATAATTTAGGAGTTTAAAACTACTGATACATGACAAACCCTGAGAAGCACTCGATAAAGAGAGTGAACTCTTGTCAGTATAAAGCAGAAATACGATTTAGTATTACTGACAACCACAGAAAGGTTGAAAACTTACTTACTTTACTTAAATTATTAAATAACCTGTAATATAGCATTAAATAACTACGAGACCTAGAACTAAAGATACAAGTTCGGAACCAGGAGACACTAGAAGTATGGTAGATTCAAAAATAAATTAAGAAGGTAATTAAGCTTCATTATTGATTGATTAGGTGTGACTTAACTGAGAAAATTACTTACTTACTTACTTGCTGTACAGAATGATGGATAATTACAAACAAGTAAAATCAGCAGTGCAATACGATACAGTAAGGTCGACTACCACTGAGAGAATGACATTTTAAGCACATAACCCTCCCAACCTCCTCGTTAAAATCTGTCTTCCTACTGGCGCCTCTTAGACCTACAAGTACACACATTACGGGCTAATGGATGATAATATCAGAATCTATATAAGCGTTGACAGTAACATGCCCCCATCGCAGAATTTTTGACACACATAGCTTGAAGTATTGTTTGAACTTGTTTGTGAAATATTTAGAGCAAGTCGACAGGGTGTCGCCAGATCCATCAGATTTAGATGTACTCAATAAGAAGTGTATTTTGAAAGAGTCCTCTTTCTAAAATAGTTCTGCACTTCTTTTGAGTGCAACTAAATCTGATGGATCTGGCGACACCCTGTCGACTTGCTCCAAATATTTCACAAACAAGTTCAAACAATACTTCAAGCTATGTGTGTCAAAAATTCTGCGATGGGGGCATGTTACTGTCAACGCTTATATAGATTCTGATATTATCATCCATTAGCCCGTAATGTGTGTACTTGTAGGTCTAAGAGGCGCCAGTAGGAAGACAGATTTTAACGAGGAGGTTGGGAGGGTTATGTGCTTAAAATGTCATTCTCTCAGTGGTAGTCGACCTTACTGTATCGTATTGCACTGCTGATTTTACTTGTTTGTAATTATCCATCATTCTGTACAGCAAGTAAGTAAGTAAGTAATTTTCTCAGTTAAGTCACACCTAATCAATCAATAATGAAGCTTAATTACCTTCTTAATTTATTTTTGAATCTACCATACTTCTAGTGTCTCCTGGTTCCGAACTTGTATCTTTAGTTCTAGGTCTCGTAGTTATTTAATGCTATATTACAGGTTATTTAATAATTTAAGTAAAGTAAGTAAGTTTTCAACCTTTCTGTGGTTGTCAGTAATACTAAATCGTATTTCTGCTTTATACTGACAAGAGTTCACTCTCTTTATCGAGTGCTTCTCAGGGTTTGTCATGTATCAGTAGTTTTAAACTCCTAAATTATATAATGCTATATTAAGATGTTATAAATCAAAAACTAACGTTTGTGGCTAATAGCTGTATCAGTTCATACCTATGATAACAACAGTATTTAAAGTTTAGATCTCTTTGTAATATTGTCTCATACTATAACGTGTTTCAGTTTATTGCTGCAATAGTTCTAAGTGTTTCTCCTTTCTTCAAGCCTGTAACAAAGTGCTCAATTTAGTTCCTACCTTAAACTATATAGTTAAGGATATCTAAATGTACTTGTATATCGTAAATATCTACAAGACATATTAATAATAATAATAATAATAATAATAATAAATTCTAAATTTTATACCCTACATGTAACTGTTTTAATATTTATAATAATATAATTCCGTATTTTATTTGTTTTTCAGCATAATCTTGTGAAATGGCTGGTACACATTACATATCCATCGTATCGATAATAGAATCACGGAAAATTCACGGAACTCCTTTCAGCCTGACCATCCGCAAAAAAGGGTTTTCGCCTATCATCCACTTTCACCTTCATACGTTAATAAACAAACAACGTGTGATAAGTGTCTTAAAAAATAAAGAAACGTTAGCACGCTGTGAAGATCAAAAACAATTTTATCGTCGCCTAAGAATTGCTATGATCTCTGGATCATTACGTTTTTTACCCCAAAAAACTATACCAGTGCCGTCTGAGGATGGAAAACACACAAACTTTGTGATCATGTCGCCGTATAAATGGAATGCATCATCAATAATTGGGTTTGCATAAGCCTCTAGTGTTCATTTTAATTTATGTATTATTTAATATTTTAAGTAAAGTAAGTAAGTTTTCAGCCTACTATCTTTTGTTTTCATGTTCTATGAATTGTCATCCGATCCTTTTTTTCCCTTTATTCATAAATGACTAAGGTAATTGTTTCACAAAGTGCCTTATATTTTCAGTCACATATTCACAAATAATCAGTTTAGCATCAATACCGTACGATGTTTAATAACATATGCTTTTGATAATTTAAGTAACTATATTCAGTGTAATAGCATAATACTAATAGCCATGCATTGTACGTACCAACGTATATAATCAGTTAATTATTAAACTTATCATCTATTGCAGTTAAAAAACAAAACTTGCAATGTAAAGTTATAACACATCAAGAATCATTTCTATGCTAAAACGTTTATTTTCTAAACACAATATGTACAAAGTACATTAATGTCTACAGACTTCAAAGCAAAAATAGTAATTATTTCTGTACATCATTAAGTAAAGCCTACTAGTCTTTGCATATTGAACCAGCTGTGTAAACACCTGATCGTTTGGCAACAGAGAGTCTACCTACATTCCAATGCTCCAAATAGTATGTTGCCGTAGGGGTCTAGCTATATCTGCGTGCACCTGCCTGTCCGTCTAGCATAACAAGTCCGTACTTGTACCTATTACTTCGTTCATATACAAGTCTATAATTTCAGT
This sequence comes from Reticulitermes speratus, assembly GCA_021186555.1. Lineage (NCBI taxonomy): Eukaryota > Metazoa > Arthropoda > Insecta > Blattodea > Rhinotermitidae > Reticulitermes > Reticulitermes speratus. The sequence goes on from JAJKFL010000040.1 coordinate 22,102, forward strand.
TTACTACGTTAATTAATTATAAATAACCTGCCGCATAGTAAAGCTTTTGCATGCAGACTGTAACCTACCGTTGTTCATCAGAACAATTCTGCATAAGTATATATTCTATATTCCATGTCTTTACATATGCTTACGTTATCAAACCGTACCTACTTTCTCACAGTGTATAATTACTTTTTTTGAAACTGTATTTCTTTACGTATAGTATACGTAGCATGTTTTTTACATTGTGTCGTGTTAACCTTGTTAAATAAATAATCCTTACTCTTATTTAAAACAGAACGTAAAATAAGCACTATCTATTAACTAAGTATATTCACATTATCTTTCAAATATATCGTAACCGTATATTCGTGTTACGTGTAAACACGTCTATGTAGTATTACGTAGTTTTGCATAAACTCGTGAATAATATGTTAAAACTTTAGTAATAACCTAAATTTATGTTACTCAATTTTAAACAAATATATACATAGTAACGCATTCTATTCTCCGTTTTATAAATACAGTTTCTTCTAAGTAACTATATTGTAATACTTTAAAGCTTGTAATATGTTTCAGCACCTTGCATGTAGTTCATCTCAAATACAGCCAACATCATCTTAATTTTCTAAATAGCGTATTTACAGGTCTTAAACAGTCAAACTATAGCCGTTTTGCGCTATACTATCACCAATGTTATAAAAATATGCATTAATATCGGTAACACGCTAGTTTCATATGCTAATAAAGTTAAATATTTTAAAAAATCCTTGCTATCTTTATTAGTACTCTACGTATGTTTTTCTTTTTTTATATATTCATAAAAGGAGTACAAGAAACAATATTGTAATTTATTATGTGTTGAAGCTTATTACAATAACCTGTTAGCACGTTATTCTAGTGCTTTTAAACACAGACCCTTTAGTAATGATGAGATTCTTATACATATTTTTCGAGCATGCGCGCATAAAGTACGTTAGCAATTGTAATAAGTAAAATTAATACCTTAAAATAATCGACTGCATTGGATACCCTGGTGACATATGCATACAGTTCTAGAATATATTTAGATCGTAATAGCAAAAATTGTAACATGTTACTAAGTAAAACGGTAAAATTAATTCTTTGTACATAAAGAAAAGACGGTTAAATTTCCTACTTATGATATTTCACAAAGCTAAAACTTTCGTATAACATTAAAGAAATTAAGTTCATTGTAGTAAACAGGTTATTCACGGTACTTGCTAATGTGCAAACAGTTCAATGGTTTATTGCCATCCCTTTTCAACCTTATATATAAATAATAATAATAATCTTTTCTAAAACAGGTATCGTAGGCATTCTGTTACTGAAAGCCGTCATATTGTCTAGTTCAGCGTTAGTAGTTTGTACAAGTCGGTACGTGCATACCTGCTGAGAGTCGCCACTAAGTCTCAACTTAGGGTAATTCTTATCCTAAAAATAACCTACCGTAGTTAGAAAGTAGTACATTCCGATCATACATATCTAGTTTATTTCCGTGCTAGTAAGCGTTCTGTACAGTTTAAAGTAAAAATAACGTCTCACCGGCAACTGTACTATGATGCGCTGTACTGTATCCAGTAAAACTTGTAATAATAACATATTGTAATTATCCTTACTGCATTTCTAAATTCATAAATAGACCTATACAGCGATTACTGTGGGGACACAGTCTGTCCCATAATAAGTAATTCTTGTCTAAATAACCTGCCGTAGCTAGAAAGTAGTTGTGCATTCCAATCATATTTCCATCTTTATATTTCTGTGGTGTTAGGGGTGTCTTGCAGGCCATCGTAGAATCGACATTACTTCTGTGTAAGTACAATAAACGTTTAACATCAGATGTAAATTACTCTAGTTAGGTAGTATTCGAACCTAGGATCTTTACGTTTAAGAATACAGCTCGCCATCCCTTTCAGTTAAATATATCATTATATTAAGTTTAAAAGCCGTCATCTTGTTCGCCTTATTATATAAATTGTAGCGGTCATGTTGTATAAATTTTAAAATTTCAGCAAAGCCGCCATTTCGTTTAAATAAAATTTAAAATAGTACTTTTACTTATTAGTAGCTTACCTTAAAATTAACGCGTTTACCAAAAATGCGCGGACGTAATAGAGAACGCCTTCCTACTAAAACATGTCTGAACATGTTCACATTCCTTTGCTATTTGGTGAGTCATCAAAATATAAGGACCTTGTTTATCACTTCGCTACCTTTAAAATATACGTATTCTCATAGCAGGTGTAGGCACGCGGTGGCATAGTTAGCTGGACATTGCGCTACAAGCGGGAAGGTCGTGATTCATTGGCAAAATCCTTCTGACCGCACTATGGTTGTGGGGTTGTCTCAGCCCCTAACAGAATACCAGGGCTATCTGATGGTGTTAAAGGCGACCAGTGCACCTTCATGTACCAATTGTCTAGACGTCTGGTATCCTAAGGGTCTGTCCAGGCCATAAATTTGCAGGTAACCTACATACGTTTCCACCGTCCTTTCTTGCTTCTTGTATTTTTCAAGGCCTCTACTTGATGTCAATGCATGCATATTCCGTTCTTAGCTCTCTACATTTTACCTACAAATTGTAACATTTTATTTTTAAAACGTGTATTAATAATACATAATTTATTGAAAACGTATATTCCCTTCCCACACTGTGTTAAAGTCCTTCAACTACCACCTGCATGCTGGCGACGCTCTGTCTACCCACTTAGGGTATCTTGACACAAGTGTAATTCTATTATTAAATGCATTATGCGTCTGGCGACCTACTTTCTAATATTTACTATTTGCGTTTGTAAACAAACTTTCTAGTCTCAATGAGTCATAGTAAACTATCAATCTACCTACTTTCTAATTTTAAAATAGCATATAACCTTAGGCATTTTCATTCCAAGCAACACCAAAACCACACCCTCTAGTTCATCAGTCGCTTAGTAAATCAACGCTGTTTATAACATAAGTAAGTTAAATACAAGTTCAGTTACGTAATAACAACAAAAAACCAGTTTACTACTTGCATTTGCAAATATTTAAAATTAGCGCATTTGCAAAACTACCGTATGTCTAAATAAAAAAAAAAAACAAAATAGTAGCTTACGCTCAAACGTTTAGTTACTGTTAATTTATTTAACTACTTTGTGCCAAAAAAACCTTTAATTATATTTAATTAGCCTAATATTTATTAAACAGTAATTAATTACGGTGGGGGGATTGCTTACATAAAAATATCAATCATTTATAGGGTGAGGGTTTGTTTTAGTCCTACATGGTCGTTAACCTGTGGGATAGGGAGTTTATCGCAACAACCATTAATTAAGGTAGGGCTTATTTACATCCTAAAGGTCGTTGACCTAGAGGTGTACATCAGGAAATATCACCATTGGTATGGATTGCCTCATTGTGGTTGTAAATTGTGTGTGAAAAATGGACCTGCAACTTTAAAGTCGCTCTGTGTAAATACAATGGGGAACTTGCTCCCTCGTTAATACAACAACAAGTTATTGAATAAATGTAAGTACTAAAAGTGAATTGTGTTCTCCATTTCAGTTTAATAAAAACCTATTCCTATCCTTTAAAAGAAAGAGGTAATTGACATAGGTAGTATTCAAATACATCCAACAAAATCTTTATTTTCAAAATAGCAAGTGTACTATTTGCGTGTGTAAACAAACCTTTCTAATTTCAAGAATAGTTCAACTTCTAGTCCCTATACATGTTTGTACATGATCTGGCTGCCCTACTTTCTATTTTCAAAATAGCATAGCACGCCCCACTGTCTCCGCTTTCTATAATGTTTAATATTCATAAATATACATTAACACCCTATTTTCACAAGTTAATAAAATTAATTAAATGTATAAATAAAAGAAAGGGGTAATTAAGGTAGGCAGTATTCGAACTTTACCGCGTTTCCGTAATATTATTAAAATTTAAACTTAGCGCGTCTCCTTTATATTATTAAAATTTAAATTTACCGCGTTTCCGTAATATTATTAAAATTTAAATTTACCGCCCATCCGCCATATTGTAAAATTAAAATTACCGCGCAACTACCAACATTTAAAATTCAAACTTAGCGCGCTTTCGTAATATTATTAAAATTTAAACTTAGCGCGTATAGCTTAGGTTAATGTTACGGCGCCAGACTGTCTGGGAAGTTATAGCACACTGTAAGTACAAGGTTAGGTTTTATGTTCAGGCGCCATACTGTCTGGGGTTTATGTTCAGGCGCCGTACTGTCTGGGACGTTTGTTTGTATAGGCGTATAATTACGTAATTTATAGGTTAATTCATCAATAATTAGATCAATTCATCAATAATTAGATCAATTAAACATTAATTACATCAATTAATCATTAATTACATCAATTAAAACATTAATTAGGTCAATTTGCATACATTGTGACGTCACTTCCGGTAAAGGTCATTGACCTTGTCACGTGACTTTGTTTACATCCGCCATCTTGTGACGTCACTTCCGGTGCCAAACCTACACCTATACTACTCGTCTATGTCTAAGAACTAAATTTTAGTACACGTATCCATTATTCCTATTGTCAAGATACTAAAGAATGCCATAGTTGTATTTCACTCTTTCTGATTCCTCAACATATGAGACACAATATTTTTACTCGTAAGCGGGGTAGATATTATGTAGCCTTAATCAGCAAAGTTCGTTTTTACTTCAACTTATACCAATGAAATGACATCATATGTATACAAAACTATTAGACAGGCTCGAGTTTTACCTTACACTAAATTTATACAAACAATAATCTTGTTTACGGTTAAAGTTAGAATTGTTAAAATTCAACGTTTTGGAAGCTGAAAACGCTTAAAAATTTCAAATGAGTTTTCTCGGAACGTCTATGTCTAAGAACTAAATTTTAGTACACGTATCCATTATTCCTATTGTCAAGATACTAAAGAACGCCATAGTTGTATTTCACTCTTTCTGATTCCTCAACATATGAGACACAATATTTTTACTCGTAAGCGGGGTAGATATTATGTAGCCTTAATCAGCAAAGTTCGTTTTTACTTCAACTTATACCAATGAAATGACATCATATGTATACAAAACTATTAGACAGGCTCGAGTTTTACCTTCCCCTAAATTTATACAAACAATAATCTTGTTTACGGTTAAAGTTAGAATTGTTAAAATTCAACGTTTTGGAAGCTGAAAACGCTTAAAAATTTCAAATGAGTTTTCTCGGAACGTCTATGTCTAAGAACTAAATTTTAGTACACGTATCCATTATTCCTATTGTCAAGATACTAAAGAACGCCATAGTTGTATTTCACTCTTTCTGATTCCTCAACATATGAGACACAATATTTTTACTCGTAAGGGGGGTAGATATTATGTAGCTTTAATCAGCAAAGTTCGTTTTTACTTCAACTTAAACCAATGAAATGACATCATATGTATACAAAACTATTAGACAGGCTCGGGTTTTACCTTACCCTAAATTTATACAAACAATAATCTTGTTTACGGTTAAAGTTAGAATTGTTAAAATTCAACGTTTTGGAAGCTGAAAACGCTTAAAATTTCAAATGTGTTTTCTCCGAATGTCCATGTCTGAGAACTAAATTTTAGTACTCCTATCAATTATTCCTATTGTCAAGATACTAAAGAACCCCATAGTTGTATTTCACTCTTTCTGATTCCTCAACATATGAGACACAACATTTTTACTCGTAAGCGGGGTAGATATTATGTAGCCTTAATCAGCAAAGTTCGTTTTTACTTCAACTTATACCAATGAAATGACATCATATGTATACAAAACTATTAGACAGGCTCGAGTTTTACCTTCCCCTAAATTTATACAAACAATAATATTTTTTACGGTTAAAGTTAGAATTGTTAAAATTCAAAGTTTTGGAAGCTGAAAACGCTTAAAAATTTCAAATGTGTTTTCCCGGAACGTCTATGTGTAAGAACTAAATTTTAGTATACGTATCCATTATTCCTATTGTCAAGATACTAACGAACGCCATAGTTGTATTTCACTCTTTCTGATTCCTCAACATATGAGACACAATATATTTACTCGTAAGGGGTGTAGATATTATGTAGCTTTAATCAGCAAAGTTCGTTTTTACTTCAACTTAAACCAAAGAAATGACATCATATGTATACAACACTTTTAAACGGACTCGGGTTTTACCTTTCCCTAAAGTTATACAAACAATAATCTTGTTTACGGTTAAAGTTAAAATTGTTTCAATTCAGCGTTTTAGAAGCTGAAAACGCTTAAAAATTTCAAATGTGTTTTCTCGGAACGTCTATGTCTAAGAACTAAATTTTAGTACACGTATCCATTATTCCTATTGTCAAGATACTAAAGAACGCCATAGTTGTATTTCACTCTTTCTGATTCCTCAACATATGAGACACAATATTTTTACTCGTAAGCGGGGTAGATATTATGTAGCCTTAATCAGCAAAGTTCGTTTTTACTTCAACTTATACCAATGAAATGACATCATATGTATACAAAACTATTAGACAGGCTCGAGTTTTACCTTCCCCTAAATTTATACAAACAATAATCTTGTTTACGGTTAAAGTTAGAATTGTTAAAATTCAACGTTTTGGAAGCTGAAAACGCTTAAAAATTTCAAATGAGTTTTCTCGGAACGTCTATGTCTAAGAACTAAATTTTAGTACACGTATCCATTATTCCTATTGTCAAGATACTAAAGAACGCCATAGTTGTATTTCACTCTTTCTGATTCCTCAACATATGAGACACAATATTTTTACTCGTAAGGGGGTAGATATTATGTAGCTTAATCAGCAAAGTTCGTTTTTACTTCAACTTAAACCAATGAAATGACATCATATGTATACAAAACTATTAACAGGCTCGGGTTTTACCTTACCTAAATTTATACAAACAATAATCTTGTTTACGGTTAAAGTTAGAATTGTTAAATTCAACGTTTTGGAAGCTGAAAACGCTTAAAAATTTCAAATGTGTTTTCTCGAACGTCATGTCTAGAACTAAATTTTAGTACACTATCCATTATTCCTATTGTCAAGATACTAAAGAACGCCATAGTTGTATTTCACTCTTTCTGATTCCTCAACATATGAGACACAATATTTTACTCGTAAGGGGGTAGATATTATGTAGCTTAATCAGCAAAGTTCGTTTTACTTCAACTTAAACCAATGAAATGACATCATATGTATACAAACTATTAGACAGGCTCGGGTTTTACCTTACCCTAAATTTATACAAACAATAATCTTGTTTACGGTTAAAGTTAGAATTGTTAAAATTCAACGTTTTGGAAGCTGAAAACGCTTAAAAATTTCAAATGTGTTTTCTCGGAACGTCTATGTCTGAGAACTAAATTTTAGTACACGTATCCATTATTCCTATTGTCAAGATACTAAAGAACGCCATAGTTGTATTTCACTCTTTCTGATTCCTCAACATATGAGACACAATATTTTTACTCGTAAGGGGGGTAGATATTATGTAGCTTTAATCAGCAAAGTTCGTTTTTACTTCAACTTAAACCAATGAAATGACATGATATGTTACAAAACTATAGACAGGCTCGGGTTTTACCTACCCTAAATTTAACAAACAATAATTTTTTACGGTTAAAGTTAAATTGTTAAAATCAAGTTTTGGAAGCTGAAAACGCTTAAAAATTTCAAATTGTTTTCTCGAACGTCATGTCTAAGAACTAATTAGTAACTACATATTCCATTTCAAGATACTAAAGAACGCCATAGTGTATTTCACTTTTGATTCCTCAACATAGGACACATTTTACTCAAGGGGGTAGATATTATGTAGCTTAATCAGCAAAGTTCGTTTTACTTCAACTAAACAATGAAATGACATCATATGTATACAAACTATTAGACAGGCTCGGGTTTTACCTTCCCTAAATTTAACAAACAATAATTTGTTTACGGTTAAAGTAGAATTGTTAAAATTCAACGTTTTGGAAGCTGAAAACGCTTAAAAATTTCAAATGGTTTTCTCGGAACGTCATGTCTAAGAACTAAATTTTAGTACCTATCCATTATTCCTATTGTCAAGATACTAAAGAACCCATAGTTGTATTTCACTCTTTCTGATTCCTCAACATTGAACAAATATTTTTACTCGTAAGGGGGTAGATATATGTAGCTTAATCAGCAAATTCGTTTTACTTCACTTAAACCAAGAAATGACATCATATGTATACAAAACTATAGACAGGCTCGGGTTTTACCTTACCCTAAATTTATACAAACAATAATCTTGTTTACGGTTAAAGTTAGAATTGTTAAAATTCAGGGGTAGATATTATGTAGCTTAATCAGCAAAGTTCGTTTTTACTTCAACTTAAACCAATGAAATGACATCATATGTATACAAACTATTAGACAGGCTCGGGTTTTACCTTACCCTAAATTTATACAAACAATAATCTTGTTTACGGTTAAAGTTAGAATTGTTAAAATTCAACGTTTTAGAAGCTGAAAACGCTTAAAAATTTCAAATGTGTTTTCTCGGAACGTCTATGTCTAAGAACTAAATTTTAGTACACGTATCCATTATTCCTATTGTCAAGATACTAAAGAACGCCATAGTTGTATTTCACTCTTTCTGATTCCTCAACATATGAGACACAATATTTTTACTCGTAAGGGGGTAGATATTATGTAGCTTAATCAGCAAAGTTCGTTTTTACTTCAACTTAAACCAATGAAATGACATCATATGTATACAAAACTATTAGACAGGCTCGGGTTTTACCTTACCACTAAATTTATACAAACAATAATCTTGTTTACGGTTAAAGTTAGAATTGTTAAAATTCAACGTTTTGGAAGCTGAAAACGCTTAAAAATTTCAAATGTGTTTTCTCGGAACGTCATGTCTGAGAACTAAATTTTAGTACACGTATCCATTATTCCTATTGTCAAGATACTAAAGAACCCCATAGTTGTATTTCACTCTTTCTGATTCCTCAACATATGAGACACAATATTTTACTCGTAAGGGGGGTAGATATATGTAGCTTTAATCAGCAAAGTTCGTTTTTACTTCAACTTAAACCAATGAAATGACATCATATGTATACAAAACTATTAGACAGGCTCGGGTTTTACCTTACCCTAAATTTATACAAACAATAATCTTGTTTACGGTTAAAGTTAGAATTTTAAAATTTAACGCTTTGGAACTGAAAACGAAAAATTTCAAAGTGTTTTCCGGAAAAGCAATTGCTAAACAAATTTTGTACACGTATCCATTTTTTCCATTTTCAAATACTAAAAGAACGCCATAGTGGTATTTCACCTTTTGTTCCTCAACAAGGACACAATATTTTTATCGTAAGGGGGGAATATTAGTAGTTTAATCGCAAAATTCTTTTTTCTTTAACTTTAAAAAATGAAAAAATATTGTATACAAACTTTAGCAGGGTGGGTTTTTTCCCTTTCCCCAAATTATAAAAAATAATTTTTTTTCGGTTAAAATTAGAAAGTTAAATTTAAAAGTTTTGGGAAGTGAAAAAAACCTTTTAAAATTTTTAAATGTGTTTTCTCCGAACGCCATGTCTGGGAAATAAATTTTTACTCCCATCCTTAATTCCTATTGTCAAATACAAAGAACGCCATGTTGTATTTTACTCTTTCTGATTTCCCCAACATAGAGACACAATATTTTTAC
>JAJKFL010000041.1:0-29086 GCA_021186555.1 Reticulitermes speratus
TCGTTTTTACTTCAACTTAAACCAAAGAAATGACATCATATGAAAACAAAACTATTTGACAGACTGGGGTTTACCTTTCCCTAAATTTATACAAACAATAATCTTGTTTACGGTTAAAGTTAGAATTGTTTCAATTCAGCGTTTTAGAAGCTGAAAAGCTTAAAAATTTCAAATGTTGTTTCTCGGAACGTCCATGTCTTTAAAAACTAAATTTTAGTACACAAATCCATTATTCCTATTGTCAAGATACTAAAGAAGCCATAGTTGTATTTCACTCTTTCTGATTACTCAACATATGAGACAAAAATTTTTACTCGTAACGTCAGTAGAATTGAGTAGCTTTAATCAGCAAAGTTCCCTTTTTACCTTCAACTTAAACCAAAGAAATGACATCATATGTAAAAAACTATTAGACAGACTGGGGTTTTACCTTTCCCTAATTTATACAAACAATAATCTTGTTTACGGTTAAAGTTAGAATTGTTTCAATTCAGCGTTTTAGAAGCTGAAAACGCTTAAATATTTCAAAATGTTTTTCTCGGAACTCCATTTAAAAACAAAAATTTTTACACAATCCATTTTTCCTATTGTCAAAATACCCAAGAACGCCCTTTTATTTTTAAATTTTCTGATTACTCAAAATTGAACCAAATTTTTTTTCGTAACGTCTAGAATTGAGTAGCTTTAATCACAAAGTTCGTTTTTTCTTAACTTAAACCCAAAAAATACTCATATGTAAACAAAACCCATTAACAACTGGGGTTTTTCCCTTTTCCCCAAATTTTACAAACAATAATTTGTTTAAGGTTAAAGTTAGAATTGTTTCAATTCAGGTTTTAGAAAGCTAAAAACCTTTAAAAAAATTTCAAATTTGTTTTCTCAAACGTCAATGTCAAGAACTAAATTTTAGTCCCCAAAAACCATTTTTTCCCATTGCCAAGAAACTAAAGAACCCAAAAATTTGGTATTTCACTCTTTCTAAATTACTCAACAAAATGAGACAAAAAATTTTTATTCTTAACGTCATTTAATTGAGTACTTTAATCACAAAGTTCGTTTTTACTTCAACTTAAACCAAAGAAATGACATCATAGGAAAAAAAAAACTATTAGACAGAGGGGGTTTTACCTTTTCCCAAAATTTTTAACAAACAAAAATCTTGTTTGGGTTTTAAAATTTTTAAATTTTTTCAATTCAGCGTTTTAGAAAGAAAACGTTTAAAATTTTTTCAAATGTGTTTTCTCGGAACGTCAATTTCCCAAAAACTAAATTTTATTTACACAAACCTTTAATCCTATTGTCAAGATACAAAAAGAACCCATATTTGTATTTCACTCTTTCTGATTACTCAACATATAGACATAAAATTTTTATTAAAAAACGTAAATAAATTTTTTTAGTTTTTAATTTAAAAAATTTCGTTTTCCCCCAAAAATTAAAACCAAAAAAAATACATCATATGAAAACAAAACTATTAAAGACGGGGTTTTTTTCCCTTTTCCCAAAAATTTTAAAAAAACCCCAATAATCTTGTTTTAGGGTTAAATTTTAGAATTGTTTAAAAATTTAAAACTTTTTTTGGGAACTAAAAAAATCTAAAAAATTTCAAATTTTTTTCCCCTGGAACGCCCAAATGTTAAAACAAAAATTTTAGTAAAAATTTCCCAAATTTTTCCTTTTTCCAAAAAAATTAAAGGGAAAGGGCTAATAAAGTTTTTTATTTAATCTTTTATTACTTTAAACATTGAGAAATAAAATTTTTCCCCCCTCGAAATTTATTTGAATATGTCGTTAAAAAACCCTACAAATTTCGGTTTTTCCTTCAACAAAAACCCAAAAGAAAACATCAAAGTAAACAAAACTATTAGACAATTTGGGTTTTTTAAACCCTTTTTTTCCCAAATTTTTAATACAACAAAAATCTTGTTTACTTTTAAAGTTAGAATTTTTTTCAATTCAGCGTTTTAGAAGCAGAAAACCTTAAAAAATTTAAATGAGTTTTTTTCTGGGAACTTTTAAATTGGTTAAGAAAAAAAATTTTAGTACCCCAAAACCTTTATTCCTATTGCAAAAATACTAAAGAACGCCAAAGTTGTTTTTCACTTTTTTCCTGATTACTCAACATAAGACAAAAATTTTTACTCGAAAACGTCCAGTAGAATTTTTAAACCCTTTAATTAAAAAAATTCGTTTTCCCCAAAATAAAAACCAAAAAAATTTGACATCATATTAAACAAAACATTAAAACGGGGTTTTTCCCTTTCCCCTTTTTTTAATACAAACAATAATCTTTTTTTAAGGGTTAAATTTAGAATTTTTTTTAAAAATTTCAGCGTTTTGGAAGCAAAAAAGCATAAAATTTAAAAATTGTTTTCTGGGAAACGCCCAAAGCTAAAAACAAAATTTTTAGTACACATATCCTTTTATTCCAAATTTAGCGTTTTAGAAGCTGAAAAAAGCTTTAAAAATTTTTAATGGTTTTCTCGGAACTCTTTTTCAAAAAAAAAAAAAAATTTTGGGGACACAATCTTATTCCTATTGTCAATACTAAAGAACGCCCTACTTTATTTTCACTCTTTTGTTTTCTCAACATATGAGACAAATTTTTAATTTCCCCAACGTCAGTAGAATTGAGTAGCTTTAATCAGCAAAGTTCGTTTTTTACTTCAACTTAAACCCAAAAAAATTCATCTTGTAAAAAAAAATATTAGACAGATGGGGTTTTTACCTTTCCCTAAATTTTTTCAAACAATAATCTTTTTTACGGGTTTAAAAATTTTGAATTTTCATTCAGCGTTTTAAATAATGAAAACGCTTAAAATTTCAAATGTGTTTTCTCGGAATCTGTTAAGAACTAAATTTTTTGTACACAAACCCTTATTCCCATTTTTCAAGATACTAAAAGCCCTAGGTATTTCACTCTTTTGATTACCAACATATTAGACAAAATTTTTACTCGTAACGCTAGAATTTATTGCTTTAAAAGCAAATTTTTTTTACCAATTAAAAAAAAAAAGACACAAGTAACAAAACTATTAAAGATGGGGTTTTTCCTTTTCCCCAATTTTTACAAACAATAATCTTGTTTACGGTTAAATTTTTAAATTTTTTCAATTTTTAGGTTTTGGGAAACTGAAAAAAATTTTAAAATTTCAAAATTTGGTTTTCTCGGAAGTCAAGTTAAACTAAATTTTTTTAACAATCCTTTTCCCTTTTCAAAATACCAAAGAACGCATGTTGTTTTTTTTCTTTTGTTACTAAAAATATAGGCAAAATTTTTTTATTTTTCCCTTTTGTAGTTTGAGTATTTATCACAAGTTTTTGTTTTTATTTCAATTAAAAACCCAAAAAATGACATCATAGTAAAAAAAAATATTAACAATGGGGGTTTACCTTTCCCCAAATTTTACAAACAAAAATTGTTTACGGTTAAAGTTAGAATTGTTTCAATTCAGCGTTTTAGAAGCTGAAAAACCTTAAAAATTTTCAAATGTGTTTTTCCCCGGAAAAGTCTATGTCTAAGAACTAATTTTAGTACACAAATCCATTATTCCTATTGTCAAGATACTAAAGAACGCCATAGTTGTATTTCACTCTTTCTGATTACTCAACATAGAACATAAATTTTTTTGTAACGTCAGTAGAACATTTTGTAGCTTTAATCATCAAATTCGTTTTACTTCAACTTAAACAAAGAAATGACATCATATTAAACAAAATCATTAGACAGACTTGGGTTTTACCTTTCCCTAAATTTATACAAACAATTAATCTTGTTTACGGTTAAATTAAATGTTATAAATTCAGCGTTTTAGAAGCTGAAAACGCTTAAAATTTCAAATGTGTTTTCTCCGAACGTCAATGTCTAAGAACTAAATTATAGTACACAAACTCATTATATTTCCTTATTGACAAAGATACTAAAAACGCCATATTGTATTTTCCTCATTTTGATTATCAATCATATAGACTAAAATTTTTACTCGTAACGTCAGTAGAATTGATGTAGCTTAATCAAAGTTCTTTTACTTCATTAAACAAAGAAATGACATCATATGTAAACAAAACTATTAGAAAGACTGGGGTTTTACCTTTCCCTAAATTTATACAAACAATAATCTTGTTTACGGTTAAAGTTAAATTTTCAATTCAGCGTTTTAGAAGCTGAAAACGCTTAAAAATTTACAAATGTTTTCTCGGAACGTCAATGTCTAAGAACTAAATTTTAGTACACAAATCCATTATTCCTATTGTCAAGATACTAAAGAACGCCATAGTTGTATTTCACTCTTTCTGATTACCAACATATGAGACAAAATTTTACTCGTAACGTCATAAATTGATGTAGCTTTAATAGAAAGTTGTTTTACTTCAACTTAAACCCAAAAAAAATGAATCAAATGTAAACGAAAACTATTAAAGACTGAGGATTATTACCTTTCCCTAATTTATAACAAACCAATAATCTTGTTTACGGTTAAAGTTAGAATTGTTTCAATTCAAGCGTTTTGAAGCTGAAAAGCTTAAAAAATTCAAAGTGTTTCTCGGAACGTCTAATTACTAAAGAACCTAAATAATTATAGTACAAATCCATTATACATATTTGTTAGTAATCTAATGACACGCTTCATAAGTTGTAATTTCACATTTTCTGAAATTTTCAACAATATAGACATAATATTTTTATGTAACTCAAGTAGATAGATTGAATGTACTTTTAATAGCAAATATGTATTTCTTCAACTTAAACCAAAGAAATGACATCATATGTAAACAAAACTATTAACAGACTGGGGTTTTACCTTTCCCTAAATTTATACAAACAATAATCTTGTTTACGGTTAAAGTTAGAATTGTTTCAATTCAGCGTTTTAGAAGCTGAAAAGCCTTAAAAATTTCAAATGTGTTTTCTCGGAACGTCATGTCTAAAACTAAATTTTAGTACACAAATCCATTATTCCTATTGTCAAGATACTAAAGAACGCCATAGTTGTATTTCACTCTTTCTGATTACTCAACATATGAGACATAAAATTTTTACTCGTAACGTCAGTAGAATTGATGTAGCTTTAATCAGCAAAGTTCGTTTTTACTTCAACTTAAACCAAAGAAATGACATCATATGTAAACAAAACTATTAGACAGACTGGGGTTTTACCTTTCCCTAAAATTATACAAACAATAATCTTGTTTACGGTTAAGATTAGAATTGTTTCAATTCAGCGTTTTAGAAGCTGAAAACGCTTAAAAATTTCAAATGTGTTTTCTCGGAACGTCATGTCTAAGAATAAATTTTAGTACAAAACATTCCATTATTCTATTGTCAAGATACTAAAGAACGCCATAGTTGTATTTCACTCTTTCTGATTACTCAACATATGAGACATAAATTTTTATCTCGTAACGTCAGTAGAATTGATGTAGCTTTAATCATCAAAGTTCGTTTTTACTTCAACTTAAACCAAAGAAATGACATCATATGTAAACAAAACTATTAGACAGACTGGGGTTTACCTTTCCCTAAATTTATACAAACAATAATCTTGTTTACGGTTAAAGTTAGAATTGTTTCAATTCAGCGTTTTAGAAGCTGAAAACGCTTAAAAATTTCAAATGTGTTTCTCGGAACGTCTATGTCTAAGAACTAAATTTTAGTACACAAATCCATTATTCCTATTGTCAAGATACTAAAGAACGCCATAGTTGTATTTCACTCTTTCTGATTACTCAACATATGAGACATAAATTTTTACTCGTAACGTCAGTAGAATTGATGTAGCTTTAATCAGCAAAGTTCGTTTTTACTTCAACTTAAACCAAAGAAATGACATCATATGTAAACAAAACTATTAGACAGACTGGGTTTTACCTTTCCCTAAATTTATACAAACAATAATCTTGTTTACGGTTAAAGTTAGAATTGTTTCAATTCAGCGTTTTAGAAGCTGAAAACGCTTAAAAATTTCAAATGTGTTTTCTCGGAACTATGTCTAAGAACTAAATTTTAGTACACAATCCATTATTCCTATTGTCAAGATACTAAAAACGCATAGTTGTATTTCACTCTTTCTGATTACTCAACATATGAGACATAAATTTTTACTTCGTAACGTCAGTAGAATTGATGTAGCGTTAATCAGCAAAGTTCGTTTTTACTTCAACTTAAACCAAAGAAATGACATCATATGTAAACAAAACTATTACACAGACTGGGGGTTTTACCTTTCCCTAAATTTATACAAACAATAATCTTGTTTACGGTTAAAGTTAGAATTGTTTCAATTCAGCGTTTTAGAAGCTGAAAACGCTTAAAAATTTCAAATGTGTTTTCTCGGAACGTAATGTCTAAGAACTAAATTTTAGTACAAAATCCATTATTCCTATTGTCAAGAAAACTAAAGAACGCCATAGTTGTATTTCACTCTTTCTGATTACTCAACATATGAGACATAAATTTTTACTCGTAACGTCAGTAGAATTGATGTAGCTTTAATCAGCAAAGTTCGTTTTTACTTCAACTTAAACCAAAGAAATGACATCATATGTAAACAAAACTATTAGACAGACTGGGGTTTTACCTTTCCCTAAATTTATACAAACAATAATCTTGTTTACGGTTAAAGTTAGAATTGTTCAATTCAGCGTTTTAGAAGCTGAAAACGCATTAAAAATTTCAAATGTGTTTTCTCGGAACGTCAATGTCTAAGAACTAAATTTTAGTACACATATCCATTATTCCTATTGTCAAGATACTAAAGAACGCCATAGTTGTATTTCACTCTTTCTGATTACTCAACATATGAGACAATATTTTTACTCGTAACGTCAGTAGAATATGAGTAGCTTTAATCAGCAAAGTTCGTTTTACTTCAACTTAAACCAAAGAAATGACATCATATGTAAACAAAACTATTAGACAGACTGGGGTTTTACCTTTCCCTAAATTTATACAAACAATAATCTTGTTTACGGTTAAAGTTAGAATTGTTTCAATTCAGCGTTTTAGAAGCTGAAAACGCTTAAAATTTCAAATGTGTTTTCTCGGAACGTCTATGTCTAAGAACTAAATTTTAGTACACAATCCATTATTCCTATTGTCAAGATACTAAAGAAACGCCATAGTTGTATTTCACTCTTCTGATTACTCAACATATGAGACATAAAATTTTTACTCGTAACGTCAGTAGAATTGATGTAGCTTTAATCAGCAAAGTTCGTTTTTACTTCAACTTAAACCAAAGAAATGATCATCATATGTAAACAAAACATTAGACAGACTGGGGTTTTACCTTTCCCTAATTTATACAAACAATAATCTTGTTTACGGTTAAAGTTAGAATTGTTTCAATTCAGCGTTTTAGAAGCTGAAAACGCTTAAAATATTTCAAATGTGTTTTCTCGGAACGTCATGTCTAAGAACAAATTTTAGTACACATATCCATTATTCTATTGTCAAGATACTATAGAACGCATAGTTGTATTTCACTCTTTCTGATTACTCAACATATGAGACAAAATTTTTACTCGTAACGTCAGTAGAATTGATGTAGCTTTAATCAGCAAAGTTCGTTTTACTTCAACTTAAACCAAAGAAATGACATCATATGTAAACAAAACTATTAGACAGACTGGGGTTTTACCTTTCCCTAAATTTATACAAACAATAATCTTGTTTACGGTTAAAGTTAGAATTGTTTCAATTCAGCGTTTTAGAAGCTGAAAACGCTTAAAAATTTCAAATGTGTTTTCTGGAACGTCAATGTCTAAGAACTAAATTTTAGTACACATAATCCATTATTCCTATTGTCAAGATACTAAAGAACGCCATAGTTGTATTTCACTCTTTCTGATTACTCAACATATGAGACAATAAATTTTTACTCGTAACGTCAGTAGAATTGATGTAGCTTTAATCAGCAAATTCGTTTTTACTTCAACTTAAACCAAGAAATGACATCATATGTAAACAAAACTATTAACAGACTGGGGTTTTACCTTTCCCTAAATTTATACAAACAATAATCTTGTTTACGGTTAAAGTTAGAATTGTTTCAATTCAGCGTTTTAGAAGCTGAAAAGCTTAAAAATTTCAAATGTGTTTTCTCGGAACGTCAATGTCTAAGAACTAAATTTTAGTACACAAATCCATTATTCCTATTGTCAAGATACTAAATGGACAGCCATAGTTGTATTTCACATCTTTCTGATTATCAACATATAGAGCTCTCAAATTTTTAACTCGTAACGTTCAAGTAGTAATTGACGTAGCTTTAATCAGCAAAGTTCGTTTTTACTTCAACTTAAACCAAAGAAATGACATCATATGTAAACAAAACTATTAGACAGACTGGGGTTTTACCTTTCCCTAAATTTATACAAACAATAATCTTGTTTACGGTTAAAGTTAGAATTGTTTCAATTCAGCGTTTTAGAAGCTGAAAACGCTTAAAAATTTCAAATGTGTTTTCTCGGAACGTCATGTCTAAGAACTAAATTTTAGTACACAAATCCATTATTCCTATTGTCAAGATACTAAAGAACGCCATAGTTGTATTTCACTCTTTCTGATTACTCAACATATGAGACAAATTTTTTACTCGTAACGTCAGTAGAATTGAGTAGCTTTAATCAGCAAAGTTCGTTTTTACTCAACTTAAACCAAAGAAATGACATCATATGTAAACAAAACTATTAGACAGACTGGGTTTTACCTTTCCCTAAATTTATACAAACAATAATCTTGTTTACGGTTAAAGTTAGAATTGTTTCAAATTCAGCGTTTTAGAAGCTGAAAACGCTTAAAAATTTCAAATGTGTTTTCTCGGAACGTCATGTCTAGAAACTAAATTTTGGTACACATATCATTATTCCTATTGTCAAGATACTAAGAAGCCATAGTTGTATTTCACTCTTTCTGATTACTCAACATATGAGACAAATATTTTTACTCGTAACGTCAGTAGAATTGATGTAGCTTTAATCAGCAAAGTTCGTTTTTACTTCAACTTAAACCAAAGAAATGACATCATATGTAAACAAAACTATTAGACAGACTGGGGTTTTACCTTTCCCTAAATTTATACAAACAATAATCTTGTTTACGGTTAAAGTTAGAATTGTTTCAATTCAGCGTTTTAGAAGCTGAAAACGCTTAAAAATTTCAAATGTGTTTTCTCGGAACGTCTATGTCTAAGAACTAAATTTTAGTACACAAATCCATTATTCCTATTGTCAAGATACTAAAGAACGCCATAGTTGTATTTCACTCTTTCTGATTACTCAACATATGAGACATAAAATTTTTACTCGTAACGTCAGTAGAATTGATGTAGCTTTAATCAGCAAAGTTCGTTTTTACTTCAACTTAAACCAAAGAAATGACATCATATGTAAACAAAACTATTAGACAGACTGGGGTTTTACCTTTCCCTAAATTTATACAAACAATAATCTTGTTTACGGTTAAAGTTAGAATTGTTTCAATTCAGCGTTTTAGAAGCTGAAAACGCTTAAATTTCAAATGTGTTTTCTCGGAACGTCAATGTCTAAGAACTAAATTTTAGTACACATATCCATTATTCCTATTGTCAAGATACTAAAGAACGCCATAGTTGTATTTCACTCTTTCTGATTACTCAACATATGAGACATAAATTTTTACTCGTAACGTCAGTAGAATTGATGTAGCTTTAATAGCAAAGTTCGTTTTACTTCAACTTAAACCAAAGAAATGACATCATATGTAAACAAAACTATTAGACAGACTGGGGTTTTACTTTCCCTAAATTTATACAAACAATAATCTTGTTTACGGTTAAAGTTAGAATTGTTTCAATTCAGCGTTTTAGAAGCTGAAAAGCATTAAAAATTTCAAATGTGTTTTCTCGGAACGTCAATGTCTAACAACTAAATTTTAGTACACATATCCATTATTCCTCTTACCAGTACACAATGTGTCACGTGATCAGGATATTGTGTTAGTGTTTGCTAATACCACACTTTCACTATTATACTTTATTACGGCACATTGTAAGAATTTCTGATCATAGGTTAGACTCAATTTTTTGTGACTCTAACGTCAGTAGATATTGACGTAGCTTTAATTGCAAAATTCGTTTTTCCTCAACTTAAACCAAAGAAATGACATCATATGTAAACAAAACTATTAGACAGACTGGGGTTTTACCTTTCCCTAAATTTATACAAACAATAATCTTTTTACGGTTAAAGTTAGAATTGTTTCAATTCAGCGTTTTAGAAGCTGAAAACGCTTAAAAATTTAAATGTGTTTTCTCGGAACGTCTAATGTCTAAGAACTAAATTTTAGTACACAAATCCATTATTCCTATTGTCAAGATACTAAAGAACGCCATAGTTGTATTTCACTCTTTCTGATTACTCAACATATGAGACATAAAATTTTTACTCGTAAACGTCAGTAGAATTGAGTAGCTTTAATCAGCAAAGTTCGTTTTTACTCAACTTAAACCAAAGAAATGACATCATATGTAAACAAAACAATTAGACAGACTGGGTTTTACCTTTCCCTAAATTTATACAAACAATAATCTTGTTTACGGTTAAAGTTAGAATTGTTTCAATTCAGCGTTTTAGAAGCTGAAAACGCTTAAAAATTTCAAATGTGTTTTCTCGGAACGTCAATGTCTAAGAACTAAATTTTAGTACACATATCCGATTATTCTATTGTCAACATACTAAAGAACGCCATACTTGTATTTCACTCTTTCTGATTACTCAACATATGAGACAAATATTTTTATCGTAACGTCAGTAGAATTGATGTAGCTTTAATCAGCAAAGTTCGTTTTTACTTCAACTTAAACCAAAGAAATACATCATATGTAAACAAAACTATTAGACAGACTGGGGTTTTACCTTTCCCTAAATTTATACAAACAATAATCTTGTTTACGGTTAAAGTTAGAATTGTTTCAATTCAGCGTTTTAGAAGCTGAAAACGCTTAAAAATTTCAAATGTGTTTTCTCGGAACGTCAATGTCTAAAACTAAATTTTAGTACACATAATCCATTATTCCTATTGTCAAGATACTAAAAACAGTCATAGTTGTATTTTACTTGTACATTTGATTACTCACCATATGAGACATAAATTTTTACTCATATCGTCAGTAGAATTACGTAGCTTTAATTGCAAAATTCGTTTTTCCTCAACTTAAACCAAAGAAATGACATCATATGTAAACAAAACTATTAGACAGACTGGGGTTTTACCTTTCCCTAAATTTATACAAACAATAATCTTGTTTACGGTTAAAGTTAGAATTGTTTCAATTCAGCGTTTTAGAAGCTGAAAACGCTTAAAAATTTTAAAGTGTTTTCTCGGAACGTCTATGTCTAAGAACTAAATTTTGTACACAAATCCATTATTCCTAATTGTCAAGATACTAAAGAACGCCATAGTTGTATTTCACTCTTTCTGATTACTCAACATATAGACATAAAATTTTTACTCGTAACGTCAGTAGAATTGATGTAGCTTTAATCAGCAAAGTTCGTTTTTACTTCAACTTAAACCAAAGAAATGACATCATATGTAAACAAAACTATTAGACAGACTGGGGTTTTACCTTTCCCTAAATTTATACAAACAATAATCTTGTTTACGGTTAAAGTTAGAATTTTTCATTCAGCGTTTTAAAGCTGAAAACGCTTAAAATTTCAAATGTGTTTTCTCGGAACGTCTATGTCTAAGAACTAAATTTTAGTACACAATCATTATTCCTATTGTCAAGATACTAAAAAGCCATAGTTGTATTTCACTCTTTCTGATTACTCAACATATGAGACATAAATTTTTACTCGTAACGTCAGTAGAATTGATGTAGCTTTAATCAGCAAAGTTCGTTTTTACTTCAACTTAAACCAAAGAAATGACATCATATGTAAACAAAACTATTAGACAGACTGGGGTTTTACCTTTCCCTAAATTTATACAAACAATAATCTTGTTTACGGTTAAAGTTAGAATTGTTTCAATTCAGCGTTTTAGAAGCTGAAAACGCTTAAAATTTACAAATGTGTTTTCTCGGAACGTCAATGTCTAAGAACTAAATTTTAGTACACAATCCATTATTCCTATTGTCAAGATACTAAAGAACGCATAGTTGTATTTCACTCTTTCTGATTACTCAACATATGAGACAAAATTTTTACTCGTAACGTCAGTAGAATTGATGTAGCTTTAATCAGCAAAGTTCGTTTTTACTTCAACTTAAACCAAAGAAATGACATCATATGTAAACAAAACTATTAGACAGACTGGGGTTTTACCTTTCCCTAAATTTATACAAACAATAATCTTGTTTACGGTTAAAGTTAGAATTGTTTCAATTCAGCGTTTTAGAAGCTGAAAACGCTTAAAAATTTCAAATGTGTTTTCTCGGAACGTCATGTCTAAGAACTAAATTTTAGTACAAAATCCATTATTCCTATTGTCAAATACTAAAGAACGCCATAGTTGTATTTCACTCTTTCTGATTACTCAACATATGAGACAAAATTTTTATCGTAACGTCGTAGAATTGACGTAGCTTTAATCAGCAAAGTTCGTTTTTACTTCAACTTAAACAAAGAAATGACATCATATGTAAACAAAACTATTAACAGACTGGGGTTTACCTTTCCCTAAATTTATACAAACAATAATCTTGTTTACGGTTAAAGTTAGAATTGTTTCAATTCAGCGTTTTAGAAGCTGAAAACGCTTAAAATTTCAAATGTGTTTTCTCGGAACGTCATGTTAAGAACTAAATTTTAGTACACAAATCCATTATTCCTATTGTCAAGATACTAAAGAACGCCATAGTTGTATTTCACTCTTTCTGATTACTCAACATATGAGACATAAAATTTTATCGTAACGTCAGTAGAATTGATGTAGCTTTAATAGCAAAGTTCGTTTTTACTTCAACTTAAACCAAAGAAATGACATCATATGTAAACAAAACTATTAGACAGACTGGGGTTTTACCTTTCCCTAAATTTATACAAACAATAATCTTGTTTACGGTTAAAGTTAGAATTGTTTCAATTCAGCGTTTTAGAAGCTGAAAACGCTTAAAAATTTCAAATGTTTTTTCTCGGAACGTCAATGTCTAAGAACTAAATTTTAGTACACAAATACCATTATTCTATTGTCAAGATACTAAAGAACGCCATAGTTGTATTTCACTCTTTCTGATTACTCAACATATGAGACAAAATTTTTACTCGTAACGTCAGTAGAATTGATGTAGCTTTAATCAGCAAAGTTCGTTTTTACCTCAACTTAAACAAAGAAATGACATCATATGTAAACAAAACTATTAGACAGACTGGGGTTTTACCTTTCCCTAAATTTATACAAACAATAATCTTGTTTACGGTTAAAGTTAGAATTGTTTCAATTCAGCGTTTTAGAAGCTGAAAACGCTTAAAAATTTCAAATGTGTTTTCTCGGAACGTCTATGTCTAAGAACTAAATTTTAGTACACATATCCATTATTCCTATTGTCAAATACTAAAGAACGCCATAGTTGTATTTCACTCTTTCTGATTACTCAACATATGAGACATAATTTTTACTCGTAACGTCAGTAGAATTGATGTAGCTTTAATCAGCAAAGTTCGTTTTTACTTCAACTTAAACCAAAGAAATGACATCATATGTAAACAAAACTATTAGACAGACTGGGGTTTTACCTTTCCCTAAATTTATACAAACAATAATCTTGTTTACGGTTAAAGTTAGAATTTGTTTAGATTCAGCGTTTTAGAAGCTGAAAACGCTTAAAATTTCAAATGTGTTTTCTCGGAACGTCTATGTCTAAGAAATAAATTTTAGGTACACAAATCGATTATTCATATTGTCAACATACTAAAGAACGCCATACTTGTATTTCACTCTTTCTGATTACTCAACATATGAGACAATATTTTTATCGTAACGTCAGTAGAATTGATGTAGCTTTAATCAGCAAAGTTCGTTTTTACTTCAACTTAAACCAAAGAAATTACATCATATGTAAACAAAACTATTGAGCAGACTGGGGTTTTACCTTTCCTAAATTTATACAAACAATAATCTTTTTACGGTTAAAGTTAGAATTGTTTCAATTCAGCGTTTTAGAAGCTGAAAACGCTTAAAAATTTCAAATGTTTTTTCTCGGAACGTCAATGTTAAGAAATAAATTTTAGTACACATATCCATTATCCATATGTCAAGATACTAAAGAACGCTCATAGTTGTATTTCACTCTTTCTGATTACTCAACATATGTGACAAAAATTTTTATCGTAACGTCTGTAGATATTGATTGTAGCTTTTAATCAGCAAAGTTCGTTTTTACTTCAATCTTAAACCAATACCAAGAAATGACATCATATGTAAACAAAACTATTAGACAGACTGGGGTTTACCTTTCCCTAAATTTATACAAACAATAATCTGTTTACGGTTAAAGTTAGAATTGTTTCAATTCAGCGTTTTAGAAGCTGAAAACGCTTAAAAATTTATAAAGTGTTTTCTCGGAACGTCATGTCTAAGAACTAAATTTTGTACACAAATCCATTATTCCTATTTGTCAAGATACTAAAGAACGCCATAGTTGTATTTCACTCTTCTGATTACTCAACATATGAGCACATAAATTTTTATCGTAAAGTCGTAAATTTGACGTAGCTTTAATCAGCAAAGTTGTTTTTACTCAACTTAAACCAAAGAAATGACATCATATGTAAACAAAACATTAACAGCTGGGGTTTACCTTTCCCTAATTTATACAAACAATAATCTTGTTTTACGGTTAAAGTTAGAATTGTTTAATTCAGCGTTTTAGAAGCTGAAAACCTTTTAAAAAATTTAAAAGTTTTTCCGGAACGTACAAGAAAAAAATTTTGGGCCAAAACATTTTTCTAAAGTCAAAACTAAAAAAAGCCATTTTATTTTACCTTTCGATTTCCAACAAAAGAGAAAATTTTTTTAAACGAACGTCCCAAAAATTGAAAGTAGTTTTAACCAAAGTTGTTTTTAAAATTTAACTTAAAAACCCAAAAAATTAAAACATAGGGGAAAAAAAATATTAAAGACTGGGGTTTTTCCTTTCCCCCAAATTTTTAACAAAAAATAAACTTGTTTAGGGTTTTAAATTGGGGAATTTTTCATTCACTTTTAAAACGAAAAAGCTTAAAAATTTAAAGTGTTTTCCCGGAAGTCATTTAAAACAAATTTTAGAACAAAACCTTATTCCAATTTTCAAGATATAAAAAAACCCCCTAGTTTATTTTACCTTTCGATTAAACCCAAAATAGAGACATAAAATTTTTTTCGTAACGTCGAAATTTTCTTTTAAAGCAAATTTTTTTTTCCAAATTAAACCAAAAAAACTCATAGTAAACAAAACTTTTTAGAAGATGGGGTTTTTATTTCCCTAAAATTTTACAAAAAAATCTGTTTTGGTTAAGTTAGAATTGTTTCAATTCCGTTTTAAACGAAAAGTTAAAATTTAAAAGTGTTTTCCGGGAAAGTCAAGTTAAAATAAATTTTTTAACAAAATCCTTTTCCAAAATTTCAAACTAAAAGCAATTTATTTCCCTTTTTTGATTACCAAATTAACAAAATTTTTTACTCTAAGTCGTAGAATTAAGTGTTTTAAAAAAAAATTCTTTTCCTTAATTAAACCAAAAAAATGACATCATAGTAAACAAAAAAAAACAGACGGGTTTTCCCCTTTCCCAAATTTAAAAAAAAAAACTTTTTTACGGTTAAATTAAAAATTTTTAATTCACGTTTTGAAGCTGAAAACCTTTTAAAAAATTTTTTAATTTTTTTTTCCCGGAAAGGGGGAATTTTTAAGAAAAAAATTTTGGGGCACAAAACCATTATTTTTATTGAAAAACTAAAGAAGCCCTATTGAAAACACTCTTTTATTCCAACATAGAGACAAAAAATTTTTTCGTAAGCAGAAAATTAGTAGCTTTTAAAAACAATTCGTTTTTCTTAATTTAAAACCAAAAAAATACATATATGTAAACAAAAATTTAAAAACTGGGGGTTTTTTTCCTTTCCCAAATTTTACAAACAATAATCTTTTTTACGGTTAAATTTTGAAATAGTTTTTAAAATTTAGCGTTTTTTGAAGCTTTAAAAGCTTAAAAAATTTTAAAATGTTTTTTCTCGGAACGTCAAGTCCCAAGAAATAAATTTTGGGACACAAATCCATTATTCCTATTTTCAAAAAAACTAAAGAAAGCCATAGTTTAAATTTACATCTTACTGATTACCAACATATAAAACAAAAAAAATTTTATTTGTAAAGTCGGGAGAATTACGTACTTTTTCAGCAAAGTTTTGTTTTTTCCTTTAACTTAAACCAAAAAAAAAATGACATCATATGTAAACAAAACATTAACAAAACCCGGGGTTTTAACCCTTTTCCCCAAATATTATACAAACCCAAAAAAAATTTTTTACGGTTAAAGTTGAATTGTTTCAAATTTAGCGTTTTTTGAAGCCAAAAAACCTTAAAAAATTTCAAATGTGTTTTCCCCGGGAAAGTCCCCAATTTTAAAGAAATAAAATTTGGAAACAAATTCATTAATTTTTATTGTCAAATACTAAAAAACGCCCTAATTGTAAATTTTACCTTTTTCTGATTAAAACCCAAAAATAAGAAAACAAAAAATTTTTTTTCGAACGCATAGAATTGAGTAGCTTTAATTTAGCAAAGTTTTGTTTTTTTCTTCAAATTAAACCAAAGGGAAAAACCCTCATATGAAAAAAAAAACCCAAAAACAGACTGGGGTTTTAACCTTTTCCCCAAATTTTTACCAAAAAAAAACTTGTTTACCCGGGTTAAAAAATTTGAATTTTTCATTCAGCGTTTTAAAGCCCGAAAACGCTTAAAATTTCAAATTTTTTTTTCTCGGAAAAGCAATGATAAGAACTTTAAAAAAAAGAAAAACCTTTAAACCCTTTTCCTAAAAGTCAAGAAACAAAGAATCCAAAAGTTGTAAATTTTACTCTTTTTGATTACCAACAAATGGACCAAAATTTTTTTTTCCCAAAATTAAATAGAATTTTAGAGCTTTAAAACCGCAAAGTTCGTTTTACTTCCCTTAAACCAAAAAATTACATCAAAGGTAAACAAAACTATTAGACAAACTGGGGGGGTTTCCTTTCCCCCCAAAATTTTTAACCAAAAAAAAATCTTGTTTTTAAAGGTTAAATTTAGAATTGGGTTTTAAATTTAGCGTTTTGGGAAACTGAAAACCTTAAAAATTCCCAAATTTTTTTTTCCCCGGAAAAGTCCCAGTCTAAGCCCCAAAATTTAAATAAAACAAAAACCATTAAATTTCCCATTGTCAAGATCAAAAAAGGGCCTAAATTGTAATTTTACTTTTCTGATTACCAAATAAAACATAAAATTTTTAACTCCCAACGTCCCGTAGAATTGATGTGGCTTTAATCAGCCCAAAATTCATTTTAAATTTTAACTTAAACCAAAGAAATGGGCATCATATGTAAACAAAACTAAAAAACAGACTGGGGTTTACCTTTCCCTAAATTAAAACAAACAATAATCTTGTTTACGGTTAAAGTTAAATTGTTTAATTCAGCGTTTTAGAAGCTGAAAACGCCTTAAAAATTTCAAATGTTTTTTCTCGGGAAAGTCAAAGTCTAGAAAAAATTTAGTACAAAATCCATTATTCCTATTGTCAAGAACTAAAGAACGCCCTAGTTGTATTTCCTCTTTCTGATTACCAAATATGAGACAAAAATTTTTAATCGTAACGTCAGTAGAATTGCGTAGCTTTAATCAGCAAAGTCGTTTTAAATTCAACTTAAAAACCCAAAAAAATGACATCATATGTAACAAAACTATTAGACAGACTGGGTTTTACCTTTCCCTAAATTTAACAAACAATAATCTATGTTATAAAGTTAAAGTTTTATTGTTAAATGGTTCAATTCAAAGGTTTTGAAGTAAGCTAAAAAAGTTTAAAAGAAATATTTTAAAAGGTTTGTTTTCTTCGAACCTTTTGAAAATTTTTAAACAGAACTATTTTTAGCTTAACACAAAGTTTCCTTTTTTCAAAAACAAAGAAATCCCTATTTTATTCACAAATTTATTACCAACTTGATTTTTTTTCCGTAAATTTTTAAAATATTAGCTTTTAACGGAAAATTTTTTACTCAATTACCATAAAAAAAGTTAAAATTTAAAATGGGTTTTTCCCTAAATTTTCAAAAATAAATTTTAGTTAAATTTAAATGATCATTCAGGTTTTAACTAAAAGCCAAAATTCCAATTTTTTTCCAACTCATGGAAAAACTAAATTTTTGTAACAAAATATTAACCTATTGCAAAAATAGAACCCAATTACCAAAATTTTAACTCAATATAAACAAAATTTTTTTGTAACGTTTTAATTTATTTAATCACAAAAATTTGTTTGTTAATTAACTTGCCCAAAAAGGTTTAATGAAACAAAAATTAAAGGGTTTTTTTTTTTTTTTTTTTTTTTTTTTTTTTTTTTTTTTTTTTTTTTTTTTTTTTTTTTTTTTTTTTTTTTTTTTTTTTTTTTTTTTTTTTTTTTTTTTTTTTTTTTTTTTTTTTTTTTTTTTTTTTTTTTTTTTTTTTTTTTTTTTTTTTTTTTTTTTTTTTTTTTTTTTTTTTTTTTTTTTTTTTTTTTTTTTTTTTTTTTTTTTTTTTTTTTTTTTTTTTTTTTTTTTTTTTTTTTTTACGTAAAGTAGAATTTCAATTCAGCGTTAAGAAGCAGAAAAAAATTCAAATGTGTTTTCTCGGAACGTCTATGTCTAGAAAAATTGTACCAATCATATTCCATTGTCAAATACAAAGAAGCAAATGTATTCACTCTTCGATTACTCACATATGACAAATTTTTATCGACGTCAGTAAATGAGTACTAAACAAAGTTCTTTTACTTCAACAACAAAGAAATACATCATATAAACACATATTAGACACTGGGTTTACCTTCCTAAATTAACAAACAATAATCAGTTCGTTAAGTTAGAATTTATTCAGCGTTTTAAACTGAACGCTTAAAATTCAAATGTGTTCTCGAACGTCATGTTAAGAACTAATTTTATCACATACCATATTCCTTGTCAAGATACAAGAACGCAATTGTATTTCACTCTTCTGATCCAACAATGAGACAATTTTTACTGACGCTAATTGATTAGCTTTAATAGCAATCGTTTACCAATAACCAAAAATGAATCAATGTAACAACATTAGAAGACTGGTTTACTTCCCAATTTATACAAACAAAATCTGTTACGTTAATTAGATTTTTCAATTCAGCTTTTGAAGCGAAAATGCAAAAAAATTCAAATTGTTTTCTCGACGTCAAGTCTACAACTAAACTTAGACACATATCCTTTCTCTTTACCAACACAATGTCAGCGTGGATCGGTTTTGTGTTTAGTGGTTTGCTAATACCACAGCTTTCACATGTGACTTTTATTACGTTTCACATTGTTAAAGAATCTTCTTCGATCCAGTAGTTAGCCCTCAGATATTTTTGTGACTCTACGTCATAGATATACTCTTATTTGCAAATGTTTTCTCAACTTAAACCAAAGAAATACACATATGTAACAAACAAGACAGACGGTTTACTTTCCCAAATTACAAACAAAATCTCTTTACGTTAAGATGTTTCATTCGCGTTTAAAGCTGAAAACGCTAAAAATTTTAAAAGTGTTTTCTGAACGTCTATGTCAAAACTAATTTGTACACAAATCCTATCCATTGTCAAGATACTAAAGAACGCCATAGTTATCACTCTCTCGATTACTACATATAGACAAATTTTACTCTAAGTCAGTAAATTGACGTCTTTAATCAGCAAGTTCGTTTTACCTCAACTAAACCAAAGAATGACACAATGTAAACAAAACATTAGACAACTGAGTTACCTCCTAATTTAACAAACAATACTGTTACGGTTAAAGTTAGAATTGTTCGTACCTTTCCCTAAATTTATACAAACAATAATCTTGTTTACGGTTAAAGTTAGAATTGTTTCAATTCAGCGTTTAGAACTGAAAAACCTTAAAAAATTTCAAATGTGTTTTCCCTCGGAACGTCAAAGTACTAAGAACTAAAATTTTTGTACACAAATCCATTTTTCCTATTGTCAAATACTAAAGAACGCCAAAAGTTGTTTTTTCACTCTTTCTGATTACTCAAAATATGAGACAAAAAATTTTTATTTGTAACGTCATGAATTGATAGCTTTAATCAGCAAAGTTCTTTTACTTCAAAATTAAACCAAAGAAATGACATCATATGTAAACAAAACTATTAGAAGACTGGGGTTTTAACCTTTCCCTAAATTTATACAAACAATAATCTTGTTTACGGTTAAAGTTAGAATTTTTCAATTCAGCGTTTAGAAGCTGAAAAGCTTAAATATTTCAAATGTGTTTTCTCGGAACGTCAATGTTAAAACAAAATTTAGTTTCACAAATCCATTATTCCTATTGTCCAAAATACTAAAGAACGCTAGTTTGTATTTCACTTTTTTCTGATTACTCAACATATGAGACAAAATTTTTACTCGTAACGTCAGTAAATTTTAGCTTTAATTAGCAAAATTCGTTTTACTCAACTTAACCAAAGAAATGACATCAATTAAAAAAACATATAGAAGACTGGGTTTTAACTTTCCCTAAATTAAAACAAACAATAATCTGTTTACGGTTAAATTTTGAATTGTTTCAATTCAGCGTTTTGAAGCTGAAAAGCTTTAAAAATTTCAAATGTGTTTTTTTCGGAACGTCAAGTCTAAAACTAAAATTTATGTACACAATCCATTATTCCTTTCCAAAATACCAAAAGGGAACGGGGCCTGGTTTATTTTCAAAACCCCTTTTCCCATATACATACTGGACATAAAATTTTTTTATTTAACCCCGTGTAACGTCAGTAGAATTACGTGCTTTAATTTGCAAAATGTTTTTCCTCAAATTAAACCAAAGAAAAAGACATCATATGTAAACAAACTATTAGACAGACGGGTTTTTTTCCTTTCCCTAAATTATACAAACAATAATCTTTTTACGGGTTTAAAATTAGAATTTTTTCAATTCGCGTTTTAGAAGCTGAAAAGCTTAAAAATTTAAAAGGTTTTCCGGAACGTCTATGTCTAAGAACTAAATTTTGGTAAAAACAAATCCATTATTCCTAATGTCAAAATACTAAAGAACGCCAAAAGTTGTAATTCACTCTTCTGATTACTCAACATATGAGACTAAAATTTTTAATCTTAAATCAGTAGAATTTACGTAGCTTTAATCAGCAAAGTTCGTTTTTACCTTTAACTTAAACCAAAGAAATTACATCATATGTAAACAAAACAATTAGACAGACTGGGTTTTACCCTTTTCCCAAATTTATACAAACAATAAACTTGTTTACGGGTTAAAATTAGAAAATTTTTTTCGATTTAGCGTTTTTGAAACTGAAAAACCCTTTAAAAAATTTCAAATGTTTTCTCGGAACGCTAGGGCTAAAAAAAATTTTTGGGCCAAAATATCGGTTAAAATTTATATTGGGCAAATACTAAAGGGAAAGCCATACTTGAAATTTTACTCTTTTTGAATTTCCAACATATGAAAAATAAAATTTTTTAAACGCAACGTCAGAAAAATTTATTTAGCCCTTAAAAAAGCAAAGTTCGTTTTTACTTCAACTTAAACCCAAAAAAATTACAAACATATTTTAAAAAAAACTATTTGACAGACTTGGGGTTTTTACCTTTTCCCCAAAATTTTTAACCCAAAAAATAATCTTGTTTTTTCGGTTAAAGTTAGAATTTCTTCCCATTTTAGGGGTTTTATAAAACTGAAAACGCTTAAAAAAATTTCAAATTTTTTTCTCGGAAAACAAAAAAAAGAACTAAAATTTTTGAAAAAAACCAAATTTTCCTATTGCCAAAAATACTAAAAAAGGGGAAAGTTTTTTTCACTCTTTTTTTATTACCAACATATGAGACATAAAAAAATTTTTTTTCGAAAACGTCAGTAGAAAAAAATTTTCTTTAATTAGCAAAATTCTTTTTTTCCCCAATTAAAAACCCAAAAAAATACATCATATGTAAACCAAAAATATTTTTAAACTGGGGTTTTTTAACCTTTCCCTAAATTTAATAAAAAAACAATAACTTGTTTCCGGTTTAAGTTTGAAATTTTTCAATTCAGCGTTTAGGAAAAACTGAAAGCTAAAAAAATTTTTAAATTTTTTTTCTTTGGAACGTCAATGTCCCAAAACTAAATTTTTGTACACAAATCCCTTTTTCCTTTTTGTCAAAAAATACAAAGAACGCCCTATTGTATTTCACTCTTTTTTGATTACTCAACAAAATGAACAAAATTTTTAATTTGTAACGCCGTAGAAAATTTAGTACTTTAATCACAAAGGGTTTGTTTTTTCTTCAACTTAAAAAAAAGAAATGACAACATATGTAAACAAAACTATTAGACAGACTGGGGATTTACCTTTCCCTAAATTTATACAAACAATAATCTTGTTTACGGTTAAAGTTAGAATTTTTTCAATTCAGCGTATTAAAGCTGAAAACGCTTAAATATTACAAATGTGTTTTCTCGGAACGTCAATGTCTAAAGAACTAAATTTTAGACACATAACCATGATTCCTATTGTCAAGATACTAAAGAACGCCAAAAGTGTATTTCACTCTTTCTGATTACTCAACATATGAGACATAAATTTTTACTCGTAACGTCAGTAGAATTGATTTAGCTTTAATTAGCAAAATTCGTTTTTACCTCAAATTAAACCAAAAAAAATGACATCATATGTAAACAAAACTATTAGATAGACTGGGGTTTTACATTTCCCTAATTTTATACAAACAATAATCTTGTTTACGGTTAAAGTTAGAATTGTTTTCAATTCAGCGTTTTGGAAGCTGAAAATGCATAAAAATTTCAAATGTTTTTCTGGGAACGTCAATGTCTAACAACTAAACTTTAGTACACATATCCATTATTCCTCTTTACCAGTACACAAATGGTGTCAGCGGGGGGATCAGGGTTTGTGTTTTAGTGGTTTGCTAATAACCACAGCTTGTTACTATTAGTGACCTTTTATTACGTTTCACATTGTTTAGAGAACTTCTCGAGTCCATTAGGTTTAGCACCTCAGATCTTTTTGTCTCATATCGTCAGTAGATATTACGTAGCTTTAATGCAAATTGTTTTCTCAACTTAAAAACCCAAAAAAATTACATCAATATGTAAACAAAACTATTTGACAGACTGGGGTTTTACCTTTCCCTAAATTTATACAAACAATAATCTTTTTACGGTTAAAGTTAAATTTTTCATTCACGTTTTAAAGGGAGGGAAAACGCTTAAAAATTTAAAGTGTTTTCCTCGGACGTCTAATGTCTAAGAACTAAATTTTAGGGACACAAAATCCATTATTCCTATTGTCAAGATACTAAAGAACGCCATAGTTTATTTCACTCTTTCTGATTACTCAACATATAAGACATAAAATTTTTACTCTAAGTCAGTAGAATTGAGTAGCTTTTAAACAGCAAAGTTCGTTTTTACCTCAACTTAAACCAAAGAAATGAATCATATTAAACAAAACAAATTTGAAGACTGGGTTTTTCCTTTTTCCCCAATTTATACAAAAAATAATCTTGTTTACGGTTAAAATTAGAAAATTTTTTCATTCAGGTTTTGAAGCTGAAAAGCTTAAAAATTTCAAATGGTTTTCTCGGAACGTCATTTTAAAAAAAATTTTGGGACACAAATCTTATTCCCTTTTTCAAATACAAAGAACGCCATATTGTATTCACCTTTTTGATTACCAACATTTGAACAAATTTTTAAAACGAACGTCAAAAAATTTAGTAGCTTTAATCACAAAGTTTGTTTTTTTCTTAAAATTAAACCAAAAAAATTACATCATATTTAAACAAAAACTATTTAAAAAAACTGGGGGTTTACCTTTCCCAATTTTTACAAACAATAATCTTTTTTACGGTTAAAGTTAGAATTTTTCCATTCAGCGTTTTAAAACTGAAAACCTTAAAATTTCAAATGGTTTTTCTCGGAACGTCTATGTTAAGAACTAAATTTTAAAACAAAATCAAATTTTTCCTATTCCCAAATACTAAAAAAAGGGCCCAAATTTTATTTCACTCTTTCTGATTACTCAACATAGGGCATAAAATTTTTTTCTAAAGTCAGTAGAATTGAGGGCTTTAAAACGCAAAGTTCTTTTTACTTCAACTTAAAAACCAAAGAAATACATCATATGTAAACAAAACTATTAACAGACTGGGGGGTTTTAAATTTCCCTAAATTTAACAAAAAATAATCTTGTTTTCGGTTAAGTTAAATTAATTTAATTTAGCGTTTTAAAGCAAAACGCTTAAATATTACAAATTTTTTTTCTCGGGGAAAGTCAAAGTAGAACTAAATTTTGTACACATACCATTATTCCATTGTCAAATACAAAGAACGTCATAGTTGATTTTTACTCTTTCTGATTCTCAACATATAGAAAAATTTTACTCTAACGCAGTAGAATTGATGTAGCTTAATCACAAAATTGTTTTTTCTCAACTAAACCAAAAAAAATGACTCATATGTAAACAAAAAATTTGACAGACGGGGTTTTCCTTTTCCCCAAATTTTAAAAACAATAAACTTTTTTACGGTTTTTAAATTTTTAAAAATTGTTTTAATTTTAGCGTTTTGAAGCTGAAAAGCCTTAAAAATTTCAAAGTTTTTTTCGGAAAAATCTTTCAAGAACTAAATTTTAACACAAATCCATTTTTCCTATTTTCAAGATCTAAAGAACGCCATAGTTTGTATTTCACTCTTTTTTGATTTCTCAACATTGAGACTAAAATTTTCGTAACCCGTAGAATTACGTAGCTTTAACAGCAAAGTCGTTTTTTTACTCAAATTAAACCAAAGAAATGACACATATTAAAAAAAACTATTACACGACTGGGGTTTACCTTTCCCTAAATTTTTACAAACCTAAACTTTTTACGGTTAAAGTTAGAATTGTTTCAATTCAGCGTTTTAGAAGCTGAAAATGCATAAAAATTTCAAATGTGTTTTCTCGGAACGTCAATGTCTAACAACTAAACTTTAGTACACATATCCATTATTCCTCTTTACCAGTACACAAATGGTGTCAGCGGTGGGATCAGGGTTTTGTGTTTTAGTGGTTTGCTAATACCACAGCTTGTTCACTATTAGTGACTTTATTACGGTTGTCACATTGTTTAGAGAATCTTCTTCGAGTCCAGTTAGGTTTAGCACCTCAGATATTTTTTGTGACTCATATCGTCAGTAGATATTACGTAGCTTTAATTTGCAAAATGGTTTTTCCTCAACTTAAACCAAAGAAATGACATCATATGTAAACAACAACTATTAGACAGACTGGGGTTTTACCTTTCCCTAAAATTTATACAAACAATGATCTTCTTTACGGATTAAAGTTAGAATTGTTTCAATTCAGCGTTTTAGAAGCTGAAAACGCTTAAAAATTTTAAAAGTGTTTTCTCGGAACGTCTATGTCTAAGAACTAAAATTTTGGTACACAAATCCATTATTCCTATTGTCAAGATACTAAAGAACGCCATACTTGTATTTTCACTCCCTTTTTGATACTCAACATATGAGACAAAATTTTTACTCGTAACGTCAGTAGAATTGATGTAGCTTTAATCAGCAAAGTTCGTTTTACCCTTCAACTTAAACCAAAAAATGACATCATATGTAAACAAAACTATTAGACAGACTGGGGTTTTTCCTTTCCCAAATTTAATACAAACAATAATCTTGTTTACGGTTAAAATTTTGAATTGTTTTTAATTCAGCGTTTTAGAAGCTGAAAAGCTTAAAAATTTCAAATGTGTTTTCTCGGAACGTCAATGTCAAAAGAACTAAATTTTAGTACACATAACCATGATTCCTATTGTCAAGATACTAAAGAACGCCAAAAGTGTATTTCACTCTTTCTGATTACTCAACATATGAGACATAATATTTTTACTCGTAACGTCAGTAGAATTAAATTTAGCTTAATTAGCAAAATTCGTTTATTACCCACAAATTAAACCAAAGAAATGACATCATATGTAAACAAAACTATTAGATAGACTGGGGTTTTACATTTCCCTAATTTTATACAAACAATAACCTTTTTTAAAGGTTAAAGTTAAATTGTTTTCAATTCAGCTTTTGGAAGCTGAAAATGCATAAAAATTTCAAAAGGTGTTTCTCCGGAACGTCAAGTCTAACAACTAAACTTTAGAAACACATATCCATTATTCCTCTTTACCAGTAAAACAAATGGTGTCACGGGGTGGATCGGGGTTTTTTGTGTTTAGTGGTTTGCTAATACCCCAGCTTGTTCCCCTATATTGACTTTTATTACGGTTGTCACATTGTTAGAGAATCTTCTTCGAGTCCAGTTAGGTTTAGCACCTCAGATATTTTTTGTGACTCATATCGTCAGTAGATATTACGTGCTTTAATTTGCAAAAAATTGGTTTTTTTCCCCAACTTAAACCAAAGAAATGACATCATATGTAAACAAAACTATTAGACAAACTGGGGTTTTACCTTTCCCTAAATTTATACAAACAATAATCTTCTTTACGGTTAAAGTTAGAATTGTTTCAATTCAGCGTTTTAGAAGCTGAAAACGCTTAAAAAATTTTAAAAGTGTTTTCTCGGAACGTCTAAAGTCTAAGAAACTAAATTTTGGTACACAAATCCATTTTCCTATTTTCAAGATACTAAAGAACGCCATAGTTGTATTTCACTCTCTCTGATTACTCAAATATAAGACATAAAATTTTTACTCGTAAAGTCAGTAAATTTACGTAGCTTTAATCCCGCAAAGTTCGTTTTACCTCAATTAAACCAAAGAAATGACATTTATATGTAAACAAAACAAATTTGACAGACTGAGGGTTTTACCTTTCCCTAAGTTTTTTACAAACAATAACTTGTTTACGGTTTAAAATTAGAATTGTTTTGATTCACGTTTAGAAGCTGAAAACGCTTAAAAATTTCAAATGTGTTTTCTCTCGGAACGTCTATGTCTAAGAAATAAATTTTTGTACACATATCGATTATTCATTTTGTCAAAAATACTAAAGAACGCCATACTTGTATTTCACTCTTTCTGATTACTCAACATATGAGACAATATTTTTAATCGAACGTCAGTAGAAATTTATTAGCTTTAATCAGCAAAGTTCGTTTTTACTTCAACTTTAAACCAAAGAAATTACAATCATAGTAAACAAAACTATTTAGACAGACTGGGGTTTTTCCTTTCCCTAAATTTATACAAACAATAATCTTGTTACGGTTTTAAAGTTAGAATTCTTCTATTAAGCGTTTTATTTAAACTGAAAACGCTTAAAAGTTCAAAAAGTGTTTTCTCGGAAAATCTAAAGTTAAGAACTAAATTTTAGTACAAAATCCCTTATTTCCCATTCCAAGAACTAAAAAAGGCCATAGTTTTTATTTCACTCTTTCTGATTACTCAACATATGAACATAAAATTTTACTCGTAACGTCAGTAGAATGATGTTGGCTTTAATCAGCAAAGTTCATTTTTACTTCAACTTAAAAACCCAAAAAATGACAAACATATGTAAACAAAACAAATTTGACAGACTGGGGTTTTACCTTTCCCTAAATTTATACAAACAAAAATCTTGTTTACGGTTAACGTTAGGGAAAATTTTTCAATTCAGCGTTTTAGAAGCTGAAAACGCTTAAATATTACAAATGTTTTTTTCTCGGAAAAGCAATTTAAGAACTAAATTTTAGTATACACATATCCAAATATCCTATTGTCAAGATACTATAAACGTCAAAGTTTGTATTTCACTCTTTCTGATTACTCAACATATGAGACAAAATTTTACCTCGAAAAGTCAGTAAATTTATGTAGCTTAATCAGCAAAGTTCGTTTAAATTTAACTTAAACCCCAAAAAATGACATCATATGTAAACAAAACTATTAGACAGACTGGGGGTTTACCTTTCCCTAAATTTATACAAAAAAATAACTTGTTTACGGTTAAAGTTATAGAATTGTTTCATTCAGCGTTTTAGAAGCTGAAAACCTTAAAAATTTCAAATGTGTTTTCTCGGAACGTCTATGTCTAAGAACTAAATTTTAGTACACAAATCCATATTCCTATTGTCAAGATACTAAAGAACGCCATAGTTTTTTATTTCACTCTTTCTGATTACCACAAACATATGAGACATAAAATTTTTATTCGTAACGCTGTAGAATTGACGTAGCTTTAAATCAGCAAAGTTCGTTTTTACTTCAACTTAAACCAAAGAAAAGACATCATATGTAAACAAAACTATTAACAGACTGGGGGTTTTCCTTTCCCAAAAATTTTTACAAACAATAATCTTGTTTACGGTTAAAGTTAGAATTGTTTCAATTCAGCGTTTTAG
This sequence comes from Reticulitermes speratus, assembly GCA_021186555.1. NCBI lineage: Eukaryota > Metazoa > Arthropoda > Insecta > Blattodea > Rhinotermitidae > Reticulitermes > Reticulitermes speratus. The sequence continues at coordinate 28,553 of JAJKFL010000041.1, forward strand.
AAGCTGAAAACCTTAAAAATTTCAAATGTGTTTTCTCGGAAAGTCATGTCTAAGAACTAAATTTATATACACAAATCCATTATTCCTATTGTCAAGATACTAAAGAACGCCAAAGTTGTAAATTTTACTATTTCTGAATTTCTCAACATATGAGACATAAAATTTTTATTCGTAACGTCAGTAGAATTGACGTACTTTAATCAGCAAAAATTCGCTTTTACTTCAACTTAAACCAAAGAAATGACATCATATGTTAAACAAAACTATTAGACAGACTGGGGTTTTACCTTTCCCTAAATTTATACAAACAAAATCTTGTTTACGTTAAAGTTAGAATTGTTTCAATTCAGCGTTTTGAAGCGAAAACGCTTAAAAATTTTCAAATTTGTTTTCTCTGAACGTCAATGTTCAAGAACTAAAAATTTTTGTACAGAAATCCATTATTCCTATTGTCAAAAAACTAAAGAACGCTATAGTTGTATTTCACTCTTTCTGATTACTCAACATATGAGACAAAATTTTTCTCGTAACGTC
>JAJKFL010000427.1:14444-35356 GCA_021186555.1 Reticulitermes speratus
GCAATAAATACTGATGATATAATTCAATTCCTTTCGCAAAAAGCTACTCAATATTCGCCATCGACTTTACAATATCACTATGCGTTCTTCGATTTCCGTTTCAAAACAAGTTAACCGACAAACTACCTCTCGCACCCCTGCGGCCTCAGGCAGACCGTTACGTAATAACCATAACTCTCGATTACCAGTTAACACAAAGCATAACTTAACAAAGCGGGCTTGCTGTTATCCAAGGTACATAACTTATCACACCAAATGCCTAACATTTCTCTATATTGGCATACGACTGACCTTGCTTACGTCCTTTCGAACCTGACGAATATTGCTACCAAATGCGAACACTCACGTACTGCGCATGCACAACTGTACCACCACTACAAACTCTGCGCCCGCACGAGCGAACAGGGAAGCCAACACACTGAAAAAAGCCAACACACTCAAAATTTAATATCGCGTGATAAACGCCGCGGAAGTAAAGGTGTTTCGAAGATAGCAAGGGGCGAGTATTCTGAAATGTAACTTCACGAAGTCTGTTAGATAGACACCGATGTTTCGGAGGAATCGGCTGCCTCCTTTAGGGTCACTGCACCACATCGTAAAAACCCGTTATCATCATCATCAACATGAGCATAAACAGATGTAGGACATCTAGGTCCTGTCCTGTGAAAACTCAGTCTTGAAGATGCTGTTGATCTCTCCACCTTGTTTTTGGTCGATCTATGTCGCGTTTGCCTTTTGGTTTGTATTCCAGTGCCATCCTGTGTATTCGTGCATGTTCCATCCTTTAACATGCTGTAGCCAATGCTTTTGGTTAGGGATGGGATATTCGAATCCTCGAATCCCGCGAATCTTGAATAATATTCGAGATTCGAAAACTCGAATCTTTGCGCTTTTTTCGTCTTTCGAATCTTTCGAATCCTAACCTAGCGAAATTCTGCCACCTAGCGGAATCTTGAGGAACTAGGGATGGGATATTCGAATCTTCGAATCCCGCGAATCTTGAATAATATTCGAGATTCGAAAACGCGAATCTTTGCGCTTTTTTCGTCTTTCGAATCTTTCGAATCCTAACCTAGCGAAATTCTGCCACCTAGCGGAATCTTGAGGAACTTAAACTACTTAGTGCTACTCACTGTATAGCTCAGCGTTTCTAGTTCTACTCAACTGTCCGTAGCGTCTCACTTGTACACGCTATCAGTCTACGCTCGGCGTTATCCGGACTGTATTTTTGTCTCACTCTTACCGTTTCTCACGCTTTTTTGATTATTCCTACGTGGTTTCTATCGCTAACCACAGCATTTACGCTTACTTGGGAGCGATTTATCTTGTGCCTCTGGCATAACCTCTTATTTCCTATAACCTACAACCAATGTCACCTATAACCTACAACCCATGAGATGGCACCTTCTGATATCTGGAACTATTTCCACATTTCGGATAATGAAAATTATACGAATTGCAATCTGTGTTCTGCAAAAATATCCAGAGGAAAAGGGTCACATACTACTTCAGCAATGTGGAAACATTTGAAAGGCAAACATTTATCCAAATTTCAAGAACTGAAAGGCAGAAGTTCACCATCCCCATTACTGACTCCAGCTTCAACCTTAAGCTCTTTGACTGTCAGAGTTGACTCTCCATTCAAAGACAATAATGACCCAGATGATCCAGCTGTTGTTGGGAGTCCTCCATCAGTTAGTTCAACTTCTACACCACGTTCAGCAGCTTCTTTCTATGGAGAACAAAGCCCTTTCAAAACACCCCCAATAAAACGCAAAGCAGTATCGTCTAACCAACCGACTCTGAAAGAATTTGTTGATAAAATGCAACATTTTAAGCCTGGAGACAAAAGAGCTAAAACAATTACCAGATTACTCGCCGAAATGATCTGCAAATATAACCAACCATTGTCCATAGTGGAAGATAAAGGTTTTAAAAAGTTGATAAATCACCTTGAGCCAAGATATATTATCCCAAGCAGAAAACATTTTGCCCATAAGGTAATTCCAGAGATGTATGAAGAAGAATAAATAAAAGTTGAGAAACTTTTAGAAAAAACCGAGTTTATTGGAGTCACAACAGACATGTGGACATCAACATCTTCTGACGATTACCTCAGTTTGACAGTTCACTTCGTAGATGAAAACTTTGAGTATCATCACTTGTGTTTAGAAAGCATTCCCTTTGCAGAAGTTTCACATACAGCATCTTCAATAGAAACTTTCATAACCGACACTATGAAAGAATGGAATCTCTTAGAAAAAGTTGTGTGTTTCATGAGAGATAATGGTCCGAATATGGTTGCAGCTTTAGAACGCAGTACCTTTGACCACTTGCCATGCCTGGCTCATATTTTCAATTAGTTATCAAAGATGGTCTACTTAACAACAGTGAAATTAAGGAAATAATGTCAGCCTGCCGGAGTATTGTGGGATATTTCAAGCACTCGTCTAAAGCCATGAAAGTCTTACGAGCTTTTCAAGCTAAATTAAGTCTTAAACCTTATCGTTTGATACAAGACGAACCGACAAGATGGAATTCTCAGCTTCACTTGCTCACTCGTCTCATGGAACAAAAGCAAGCTGTTTTATTATCTGCTTCAGACTTAAATTTTCAGGTAAATCTTAGTGCTCGACAGTGGACAACTATAGAAGAAGTGATACGAATCCTAGATGTGTTCGATAGAGCTACATTTGTGGCCAGTTCCAGTCAAGTAACAATCTCAGAAATAATTCCTTTAGTGAATAGCACCATTAATGCTCTACAAAACTTCAAATCAACTTTAGGTTCAATACAGCTTTTTCGAAATGACTTGCTTACATCTCTAAAAAGGCGCTATCAGTCTGTTGAAACAGAAAAATTGTATGCTCTTGGTACTATACTGGATCCCCGATTCAAAGGAAGTGTATTTTTGAGCAAAGAAAACCTTGAGCAAGCTAAATCAACACTGACCATGGAAATTTCTGATATTAGTATTTTGCAAGCAGATGACACTGATCTGCAGTCATCAGAACAAAGTCAAAGAGATACCATTCAAAAATCGCCAACTGAACAATAAGGAGTTCATAGCATGTGGAGTTACTATTCTCAATTGATGATACCATCTACCAGCACTGAGCAAAGTTATAGTTTGTCTCCTGAAGAAGAAATAAATGCGTACTTAGCAGAAACAATGCTTCCACCATCTGCGGACATCTTTAAATACTGGAAGGACAACAAAAAATATCAAAATTTAAAGAAACTCTCTAAAAAGTTTTTAATCACACCACCATCGACAGTACTATCAGAAAGACTATTCAGTACAGCAGGTATCATAGCTGATAAAAAACGAAGTAGGCTAGACCCAGAGCGAGTTCGAATGCTAGTGTTCTTAAATAAAAATCTCTATTAAAGGTTTCTGATTCTTTTAGATTGCCCTGAAAGAGTTCAGTGTTTAGTGTTTTTAATTTTTATTAACTCTTAAAATAAACATGTCTTTTATTTTTCTTCATTTTCTGGAAAGAATTTAGTATTCCATGTTTAGCGTTTACTGTTTATCTACGATATATTAACTCTTGAAATAATCCCCTCCCTCTACACAAATGTAAAAAATGTGACCTGTTACTCAAATATTATTTGTATTATTATTATTATTATTATTAATATAATTAATATTTATTATTTCATTTATTTGTATCTTCTTAATGAATAATATAGGTATATTTTTGAAAACTGTATTCTTAAATGTGTTTTTTCATTAAACACAGATTTTAAATTTTGCTTCAAATAAAAACTTTTAATTTTAAAATAAATACTAAATGGTATAGAACTAAGTCTTTTTCCCTTTAGTTTTTTCTTATTATTATTCTTATATGAAGGATTCGAGAGATTCGAGATTCGAGGGATTCGACGGATTCGAGAACCTTTTAGGATTCGGATTCGGATTCGGATTCGAGCAAATTTAGGATTCGTCCCACCTCTACTTTTGGTAGCTCTGAATTTCATCTACTACGTGTTCTACCTTTAGTGTTTCTCGAACTGTTGTATTCCTTTGATGGTCTAACTGTCAGTCCTAAAAGTGATCTCAGAAATTTCATTTGTGATGTTAAAAACCCGTAATCTAAACGGAAATAACTTGATTTCAAGCTTCCGTCGCGATGTTGATGAGATCTGCGCTCTTCTGGATGACATCACACGACGCTGCGTAATATCCCAGAAGAGCGCAAATCTCATAAACGGAAATAAAAATCGAAGACTAATAGCCAGTCCACGCCCTCCCATCCTGTTTCAGATATATTTCAATATTATCCTTCCATCTACGCCTAGGTCCTTCAAGTTGTCTTCTTTCTTCGTGTTCCCATCAAAACTCTCTATTTGTTTCTTTTCTCCATACGTGCCACATGCCCTACTCATCTCATCCTCCCTGATTCGATCACCCTAATAACATTTGGTGAGCAGTACAGATCATAAAGCTCCTCGTTATGTAGTCTTCTCCACTCCCCTGTTACCCCGTCCCTCTTGACCCAAATAACTCCCTCATCACCCTAATCTCGAACACCCTCAGTCTATGTCCCTCCCTTAATGTGACAGACAGACACACACACAATACGCAACATTACAGCTCTGCATGTCAATCTTCATGCTCTTAGTAAGACGTCACACAGTAAGACGTCACACAGTAAGACAAACAATTCTGACCGAACGGTTGCAGGCATGCCCTGAGTTACGTTCTTCATGCACGAAATTTTGATTTGTTGGTGTCGTTCCGAAGTATTTGAACTTCTCCGCATTTTCAAAGGATTTAGAAGCTGTCGTTATGTTGTGATGCAGCTACCTTGCGTTCTGTTCAACATAAATATGGCTACCTTGCGTTCTGTTCAACAGAAATATGGCTACCTTGCGTTCTGTTCTACAGAAATATGGCTACCTTGCGTTCTGTTCAACAGAAATATGGCTACCTTGCGTTCTGTTCAACAGAAATATGGCTACCTTGCGTTCTGTTCAACAGAAATATGGCTACCTTGCGTTCTGTTCAACAGAAATATGGCTACCTTGCGTTCTATTCAACAGAAATATGGCTACCTTGCGTTCTGTTCAACAGAAATATGGCTACACTGCGTTCTGTTCAACAGAAATATGGCTACCTTGCGTTCTGTTCAACAGAAATATGGCTACCTTGCGTTCTGTTCAACAGAAATATGGCTACCTTCCGTTCTGTTCAACAGAAATATGGCTACCTTGCGTTCTGTTCAACAGAAATATGGCTACCTTGCGTTCTGTTCAACAGAAATATGGCTACCTTGCGTTCTGTTCAACAGAAATATGGCTACCTTGCGTTCTGTTCAACAGAAATATGGCTACCTTGCGTTCTGTTCAACAGAAATATGGCTACCTTGCGTTCTGTTCAACAGAAATATGGCTACCTTGCGTTCTGTTCAACAGAAATATGGCTACCTTGCGTTCTATTCAACAGAAATATGGCTACCTTGCGTTCTGTTCAACAGAAATATGGCTACCTTGCGTTCTGTTCAACAGAAATATGGCTACCTTGCGTTCTGTTCAACAGAAATATGGCTACCTTGCGTTCTGTTCAACAGAAATATGGCTACCTTGCGTTCTGTTCAACAGAAATATGGCTACCTTGCGTTCTGTTCAACAGAAATATGGCTACCTTGCGTTCTGTTCAACAGAAATATGGCTACCTTGCGTTCTGATCAACAGAAATATGGCTACCTTGCGTTCTGTTCAACAGAAATATGGCTACCTTGCGTTCTGTTCAACAGAAATATGGCTACCTTGCGTTCTGTTCAACAGAAATATGGCTACCTTGCGTTCTGTTCAACAGAAAGATGGCTACCTTGTGTTCTATTCAACAGAAATATGGCTACCTTGCGTTCTGTTCAACAGAAATATGGCTACCTTGCGTTCTGTTCAACAGAAATATGGCTACCTTGCGTTCTGTTCAACAGAAATATGGCTACCTTGCGTTCTGTTCAACAGAAATATGGCTACCTTGCGTTCTGTTCAACAGAAATATGGCTACCTTGCGTTCTGTTCAACAGAAATATGGCTACCTTGCGTTCTGTTCAACAGAAATATGGCTACCTTGCGTTCTGATCAACATAAATTAACACGCACTCCTTCTTACTGTTTGTGTTACCAATATTTCCTTCTAAGCCTCCCTATCAGCGACCAGCAAAGCCAAACAGCTCTATGTATTTACACATGCAGTTCAGTCCGTTGTACTGTACTTTGTTCTTAGACAGAGATAGGCAATTCTACCACACAGCATTTCCACATCTCTCCTGTGTGTGATAAGTCTGTACAGTACACCGACTTCTCATTTCCCCTTTATAGAAAGTATGGGTTGCATCTATATCTGTGTCTATATTGAAGTATTTCACCCCTAAATCAAATTACATAATATCAACATAAGGTCCCCTCAGTAATTTTCCGAAATGACGAGAGTATGACTGACTTGTACCGGTGGCATTATATAAATTAAATTTAAATATAAATTTACGTTCCAATCTCACAGAGAACACAGTTTGCGAACATTACAAAGACCAATCTGTAAATAATATGATATTTTGGGAAATAGTTCCTGTTTATTGTAAGAATCATACGCAGCAAATAAATACATTGTGTGGGCAAATCTCAGGTTTTTAATGTTCACAGCAAATGGCACATATAATTACCACTATCCTTTACAACATTACGCACCACTTCATGAAAACATAAGGGTGTTGAAGGTATAGCTCCACTCATTCTTAACCTCGGCACTAGATGGAGGTAAGCGGCCGGCTTCCCCTCCCGGCCGCTTTACCCCGCATGCATTGTGGATCCAAGAGCTGAACTGGATGCGTCTTGTTACTGTTCCAGGAATCGAACCTCGATATGTGTGTCGTCGAGCCCATGACCCATTCACTATAATGTCTGTATTGGCCCAAGTCTACGAGTGGCCGTTGTGAAGTAGACCACGACTGGGATACAGCTGGCTGTGGAATACAGCGGTAAATACATAGCGGCGTCTACAGCTGCTGCTGTCAGCAGTGTTTGTCGCGACCACGAGTGGAGTATCCAGGCGTGCAGAGGAATGTAGTTGATCGCGACAGTCGTGATCAGCCAAGAGATCAACTTCCCATTGTCATCCATAATTTGTGTCCTATATGGAGGGTTAGGTCTTTGAAATTCGGTCACTATATGGAGAAATACTGCACAAAACAGAGGTATTAAGCGAAATGCCAGAGAGTGGAATATCACAACACGTTTGGTGTTCGTGTCTTCGAACACGTCATCACTGTGTACGTAACACAATGTGTTTGCTGCGAATGCTGCAGACACGGAATAACAAGCGGCCACTGTCCATATTGCAAATATCGGAACATCGCGACTAAACCGATGTACAGCTGGCGGATCCGCACATACTGACCTAGCAAGCGACACACAGTTATCATGTAACAATATGTTCTGGAAGCGGACCGCGCTGAGAACGACCAGTGAGAATATCTGTACACCCGTGGCCAAGTCACGTGATATCCAGAAGGCCATGCGCAGGGGAAGCCCCAGTCCGCAGCCACGACAGAACGGGTGCGAGTAGTGGATGGGAATGCAGAGAACTGCAAGGAGATTTGCAGCGACCAGGTTGGCGAGAAACGTCCGTTTGCTTCGTGGATGGCATTTGATGTTGGCAAGCAGATCGCAGTTCCCAATCGTTCCGATGACGAAGGCCAGCAACCATATAGCAGGGTCGTCGTTCGGGCGCCAGTATTCTAGATCGGCGTCGTCATACATCTGTAAACAGACGGCACACACAACGAACAGCACAAACTGTTAGCAGTAGAGATATAATATCCACATAACTGTGTACATACACTTACGTTGTTGGTCAACCTGACGATGGCCTGTCCGGCCGAAACATGTTGAATTAAATCCGCAATAAACAGTTCTTGTGTTTGACTGGATTTACTGCGAATCTTATTGTCCATAACACACCAGGGATGAATCGTCTTAAGATAAAGTTACAGGGACAAGATACATATGGGATGGAACAAGAAATAGATGTCTGTATACAAAATGACAGCGTAGCTACATACAGCTTGTAGCCATATTTAATGGAAAAGTCCTAATGATGTTACTGTGTTATTCATTTCAATATGTCACATTTACAAATATTATGTTAATCACAGTTTGTGAAACCCACATCGCTAATATTGACTGCACGAATACCGTAATATAATGTGAACCGCTGTGATGTGTTACATTATTGTAAGTTTTACATTTTGGCGTAGAGCCCGCTGAGGATGGCGTAGATGAGGCCGAAACATGTAGCAGCGATGTAGGACTGTATTTGTGTATGTCAAAGGTGCGTTTGTTGGTGTCAGCAATGAGCAGTTTAATTCAATCAAACTGCGCGGAAGGAATAATGTCAAAATACGTCTTAAAATGTTTAAATATTGGCACCTGGTTGGTCGGCCAAGACTGTTACATATGTCACTTCTTGGTCGGCCAAGACTGTTACACATGTCACTTCTTGGCACCTGGTTGGTCGGCCAAGACTGTTACATATGTCACTTCTTGGTCGGCCAAGACTGTTACATATGTCACTTCTTGGTCGGCCAAGACTGTTACACATGTCACTTCTTGGCACCTGGTTGGTCGGCCAAGACTGTTACATATGTCTCTTCTTGGTCGGCCAAGACTGTTACACATGTCACTTCTTGGCACCTGGTTGGTCGGCCAAGACTGTTACATATGTCACTTCTTGGTCGGCCAAGACTGTTACATATGTCACTTCTTGGCACCTGGTTGGTCGGCCAAGACTGTTACATATGTCACTTCTTGGTCGGCCAAGACTGTTACATATGTCACTTCTTGGTCGGCCAACACTGTTACATATGTCTTTTCTTGGTCGGCCAAGACTGTTACATATGTCTCTTCTTGGTCGGCCAAGACTGTTACACATGTCACTTCTTGGCACCTGGTTGGTCGGCCAAGACTGTTACATATGTCACTTCTTGGTCGGCCAAGACTGTTACATATGTCACTTCTTGGCACCTGGTTGGTCGGCCAAGACTGTTACATATGTCACTTCTTGGTCGGCCAAGACTGTTACATATGTCACTTCTTGGTCGGCCAAGACTGTTACATATGTCACTTCTTGGTCGGCCAAGACTGTTACATATGTCACTTCTTGGCACCTGGTTGGTCGGCCAAGACTATTACATATGTCACTTCTTGGTCGGCCAAGACTGTTACATATGTCACTTCTTGGCACCTGGTTGGTCGGCCAAGACTATTTACATATGTCACTTCTTGGTCGGCCAAGACTGTTACATATGTCACTTCTTGGCACCTGGTTGGTCGGCCAAGACTATTACATATGTCACTTCTTGGTCGGCCAAGACTGTTACATATGTCACTTCTTGGTCGGCCAAGACTGTTTACATATGTCACTTCTTGGTCGGCCAAGATTGTTACATATGTCACTTCTTGGCACCTGGTTGGTCGGCCAAGACTATTACATATGTCACTTCTTGGTCGGCCAAGACTGTTACATATGTCACTTCTTGGCACCTGGTTGGTCGGCCAAGACTATTACATATGTCACTTCTTGGTCGGCCAAGACTGTTACATATGTCACTTCTTGGTCGGCCAAGACTGTTACATATGTCACTTCTTGGCACCTGGTTGGTCGGCCAAGACTATTACATATGTCACTTCTTGGTCGGCCAAGACTGTTACATATGTCACTTCTTGGCACCTGGTTGGTCGGCCAAGACTATTACATATGTCACTTCTTGGTCGGCCAAGACTGTTACATATGTCACTTCTTGGTCGGCCAAGACTGTTACATATGTCACTTCTTGGTCGGCCAAGACTGTTACATATGTCACTTCTTGGCACCTGGTTGGTCGGCCAAGACTATTACATATGTCACTTCTTGGTCGGCCAAGACTGTTACATATGTCACTTCTTGGCACCTGGTTGGTCGGCCAAGACTATTACATATGTCACTTCTTGGTCGGCCAAGACTGTTACATATGTCACTTCTTGGTCGGCCAAGACTGTTACATAGTCACTTCTTGGCACCTGGTTGGTCGGCCAAGACTATTACATATGTCACTTCTTGGTCGGCCAAGACTGTTACATATGTCACTTCTTGGCACCTGGTTGGTCGGCCAAGACTATTACATATGTCACTTCTTGGTCGGCCAAGACTGTTACATATGTCACTTCTTGGTCGGCCAAGACTGTTACATATGTCACTTCTTGGTCGGCCAAGACTGTTACATATGTCACTTCTTGGCACCTGGTTGGTCGGCCAAGACTATTACATATGTCACTTCTTGGTCGGCCAAGACTGTTACATATGTCACTTCTTGGCACCTGGTTGGTCGGCCAAGACTATTACATATGTCACTTCTTGTCGGCCAAGACTGTTACATATGTCACTTCTTGGCACCTGGTTGGTCGGCCAAGACTATTACATATGTCACTTCTTGGTCGGCCAAGACTGTTACATATGTCACTTCTTGGTCGGCCAAGACTGTTACATATGTCACTTCTTGGTCGGCCAAGATTGTTACATATGTCACTTCTTGGCACCTGGTTGGTCGGCCAAGACTATTACATATGTCACTTCTTGGTCGGCCAAGACTGTTACATATGTCACTTCTTGGCACCTGGTTGGTCGGCCAAGACTATTACATATGTCACTTCTTGGTCGGCCAAGACTGTTACATATGTCACTTCTTGGTCGGCCAAGACTGTTACATATGTCACTTCTTGGCACCTGGTGGTCGGCCAAGACTATTACATATGTCACTTCTTGGTCGGCCAAGACTGTTACATATGTCACTTCTTGGCACCTGGTTGGTCGGCCAAGACTATTACTATGTCACTTCTTGGTCGGCCAAGACTGTTACATATGTCACTTCTTGGTCGGCCAAGACTGTTACATATGTCACTTCTTGGTCGGCCAAGACTGTTACATTGTCACTTCTTGCACCTGGTTGGTCGGCCAAGACTATTACATATGTCACTTCTTGGTCGGCCAAGACTGTTACATATGTCACTTCTTGGCACCTGGTTGGTCGGCCAAGACTATTACATATGTCACTTCTTGGTCGGCCAAGACTGTTACATATGTCACTTCTTGGCACCTGGTTGGTCGGCCAAGACTATTACATATGTCACTTCTTGGTCTGCCAAGACTGTTACATATGTCACTTCTTGGTCGGCCAAGACTGTTACATATGTCACTTCTTGGCACCTGGTTGGTCGGCCAAGACTATTACATATGTCACTTCTTGGTCGGCCAAGACTGTTACATATGTCACTTCTTGGCACCTGGTTGGTCGGCCAAGACTATTACATATGTCACTTCTTGGTCGGCCAAGACTGTTACATATGTCACTTCTTGGTCGGCCAAGACTGTTACATATGTCACTTCTTGGCACCTGGTTGGTCGGCCAAGACTATTACATATGTCACTTCTTGGTCGGCCAAGACTGTTACATATGTCACTTCTTGGCACCTGGTTGGTCGGCCAAGACTATTACATATGTCACTTCTTGGTCGGCCAAGACTGTTACATATGTCACTTCTTGGTCGGCCAAGACTGTTACATGTCACTTCTTGGTCGGCCAAGACTGTTACATATGTCACTTCTTGGCACCTGGTTGGTCGGCCAAGACTATTACATATGTCACTTCTTGGTCGGCCAAGACTGTTACATATGTCACTTCTTGGCACCTGGTTGGTCGGCCAAGACATTACATATGTCACTTCTTGGTCGGCCAAGACTGTTACATATGTCACTTCTTGGTCGGCCAAGACTGTTACATATGTCACTTCTTGGCACCTGGTTGGTCGGCCAAGACTATTACATATGTCACTTCTTGGTCGGCCAAGACTGTTACATATGTCACTTCTTGGTCGGCCAAGACTGTTACATGTCACTTCTTGGTCGGCCAAGACTGTTACATATGTCACTTCTTGGCACCTGGTTGGTCGGCCAAGACTATTACATATGTCACTTCTTGGTCGGCCAAGACTGTTACATATGTCACTTCTTGGCACCTGGTTGGTCGGCCAAGACTATTACATATGTCACTTCTTGGTCGGCCAAGACTGTTACATATGTCACTTCTTGGCACCTGGTTGGTCGGCCAAGACTATTACATATGTCACTTCTTGGTCGGCCAAGACTGTTACATATGTCACTTCTTGGTCGGCCAAGACTGTTACATATGTCACTTCTTGGCACCTGGTTGGTCGGCCAAGACTATTACATATGTCACTTCTTGGTCGGCCAAGACTGTTACATATGTCACTTCTTGGCACCTGGTTGGTCGGCCAAGACTATTACATATGTCACTTCTTGGTCGGACAAGACTCTTACATATGTCACTTCTTGGTCGGACAAGACTGTTACATATGTCACTTCTTGGTCGGCCAAGACTGTTACATATGTCACTTCTTGGCACCTGGTTGGTCGGCCAAGACTATTACATATGTCACTTCTTGGTCGGACAAGACTGTTACATATGTCACTTCTTGGTCGACAAGACTGTTACATATGTCACTTCTTGGTCGGCCAAGACTGTTACATATGTCACTTCTTGGCACCTGGTTGGTCGGCCAAGACTATTACATATGTCACTTCTTGGTCGGACAAGACTGTTACATATGTCACTTCTTGGTCGGCCAAGACTGTTACATATGTCACTTCTTGGCACCTGGTTGGTCGGCCAAGACTATTACATATGTCACTTCTTGGTCGGCCAAGACTGTTACATATGTCACTTCTTGGCACCTGGTTGGTCGGCCAAGACTATTACATATGTCACTTCTTGGTCGGCCAAGACTGTTACATATGTCACTTCTTGGCACCTGGTTGGTCGGCCAAGACTGTTACATATGTCACTTCTTGGCACCTGGTTGGTCGGCCAAGACTGTTACATATGTCACTTCTTGGCCGCACAATCAGTCTCTCAAATCGGCTGCCTGAAGCTTACAAGCACACGCTGTGCAGTCGGGCTGTGACTGACTGTGACTGACTGTGACAGACTGTGACTGACTGTGACTGACTATGACAGACTGTGACTGACTGTGACAGACGCCGCACGCCACGTCCCATAAGCACCCTCGCACGTCAACAACACACCATAAGTCCTATCCGCTATGACCGCTATGTCTGCACCTTGTCCGTACGACAACCAACAACACGCAACATGCACAAGTCTCCTGGCGTCGCCACGTACAAATCGTCTGTCTGACGAGCGAGCCGTCTGCGTGCGAACGCACTGTAGCCGTTGTGAAACGTCGTTGCCGAAACGGCATTGGCTGGGAGTGTCGGAAAAATGCGATGTGTGCGTGACTGCAGGCTTGCGTCGCCGTGTGAGAACATTACGCAGCGTAGTTTGATAGTTTGTTACCGACGTTTCGGAGCAACCTGTCGGTCCCATCTTCAAGCGTCAGGCAGTCCAAGAAGACTGGATTATTTGATCCTTGAAGAGGGGAATAATAGGTTGTCCGAAATGTCGGGAACAAACTACCAATGTACGCTGAGTAAAATCTCAGAAGAGCGAAGATTTCAAATCCGACATAACCGAAAATCCGATATATGGGACAGCGGTATAACCGAGGTAGTTACTGTGGTACTGCGTGGCGAGACGGTCGGGGAATGAGGAAACGTCCGTTGTGACAGCAGATGTATTGTAACTGAGGTAGTTACTGTGGTACTGCATAGCGAGACGGTCGGGGAATGAGGAAACGTCCGTTGTGACAGCAGATGTATTGTAACTGAGGTAGTTACTGTGGTACTGCATGGCGAGACGGTCGGGGAATGAGGAAACGTCCGTTGTAACGCAGATGTATTGTAACTGAGGTAGTTACGTGGTACTGCATGGCGAGACGGTCGGGGAATGAGGAAACGTCCGTTGTGACAGCAGATGTATTGTAACTGAGGTAGTTACTGTGGTACTGCATGGCGAGACGGTCGGGGAATGAGGAAACGTCCGTTGTAACAGCAGATGTATTGTAACTGAGGTAGTTACTGTGGTACTGCATGGCGAGACGGTCGGGAATGAGGAAACGTCCGTTGTACAGCAGATGTATTGTAACTGAGGTAGTTACTGTGGTACTGCATGGCGAGACGGTCGGGGAATGAGGAAACGTCCGTTGTACAGCAGATGTATTGTAACTGAGGTAGTTACTGTGGTACTGCATGGCGAGACGGTCGGGGAATGAGGAAACGTCCGTTGTACAGCAGATGTTATTGTAACTGAGGTAGTTACTGTGGTACTGCATGGCGAGACGGTCGGGGAATGAGGAAACGTCCGTTGTGACAGCAGATGTATTGTAACGGGTAGTTACTGTGGTACTGCATAGCGAGACGGTCGGGAATGAGGAAACGTCCGTTGTAACAGCAGATGTATTGTAACTGAGGTAGTTACTGTGGTACTGCATGGCGAGACGGTCGGGAATGAGGAAACGTCCGTTGTAACAGCAGATGTTTGTAACTGAGGTAGTTACTGTGGTACTGCATGGCGAGACGGTCGGGGAATGAGGAAACGTCCGTTGTAACAGCAGATGTATTGTAACTGAGGTAGTTACTGTGGTACTGCATGGCGAGACGGTCGGGGAATGAGGAAACGTCCGTTGTAACAGCAGATGTATTGTAACTGAGGTAGTTACTGTGGTACTGCATGGCGAGACGGTCGGGGAATGAGGAAACGTCCGTTGTAACAGCAGATGTATTGTAACTGAGGTAGTTACTGTGGTACTGCATGGCGAGACGGTCGGGGAATGAGGAAACGTCCGTTGTAACAGCAGATGTATTGTAACTGAGGTAGTTACTGTGGTACTGCATGGCGAGACGGTCGGGGAATGAGGAAACGTCCGTTGTAACAGCAGATGTATTGTAACTGAGGTAGTTACTGTGGTACTGCATGGCGAGACGGTCGGGGAATGAGGAAACGTCCGTTGTAACAGCAGATGTATTGTAACTGAGGTAGTTACTGTGGTACTGCATGGCGAGACGGTCGGGGAATGAGGAAACGTCCGTTGTAACAGCAGATGTATTGTAACTGAGGTAGTTACTGTGGTACTGCATGGCGAGACGGTCGGGGAATGAGGAAACGTCCGTTGTAACAGCAGATGTATTGTAACTGAGGTAGTTACTGTGGTACTGCATGGCGAGACGGTCGGGGAATGAGGAAACGTCCGTTGTAACAGCAGATGTATTGTAACTGAGGTAGTTACTGTGGTACTGCATGGCGAGACGGTCGGGAATGAGGAAACGTCCGTTGTAACAGCAGATGTATTGTAACTGAGGTAGTTACTGTGGTACTGCATGGCGAGACGGTCGGGGAATGAGGAAACGTCCGTTGTAACAGCAGATGTATTGTAACTGAGGTAGTTACTGTGGTACTGCATGGCGAGACGGTCGGGAATGAGGAAACGTCCGTTGTAACAGCAGATGTATTGTAACTGAGGTAGTTACTGTGGTACTGCATGGCGAGACGGTCGGGGAATGAGGAAACGTCCGTTGTAACAGCAGATGTATTGTAACTGAGGTAGTTACTGTGGTACTGCATGGCGAGACGGTCGGGGAATGAGGAAACGTCCGTTGTGACAGCAGATGTATTGTAACTGAGGTAGTTTACTGTGGTACTGCATGGCGAGACGGTCGGGAATGAGGAAACGTCCGTTGTAACAGCAGATGTATTGTAACTGAGGTAGTTACTGTGGTACTGCATGGCGAGACGGTCGGGAATGAGGAAACGTCCGTTGTAACAGCAGATGTTTTGTAACTGAGGTAGTTACTGTGGTACTGCATGGCGAGACGGTCGGGAATGAGGAAACGTCCGTTGTACAGCAGATGTTATTGTAACTGAGGTAGTTACTGTGGTACTGCATGGCGAACGGTCGGGGAATGAGGAAACGTCCGTTGTGACAGCAGATGTATTGTAACTGAGGTAGTTACTGTGGTACTGCATGGCGAGACGGTCGGGAATGAGGAAACGTCCGTTGTAACAGCAGATGTATTGTAACTGAGGTAGTTACTGTGGTACTGCATGGCGAGACGGTCGGGAATGAGGAAACGTCCGTTGTAACAGCAGATGTATTGTAACTGAGGTAGTTACTGTGGTACTGCATGCGAGACGGTCTGGGAATGAGAAACGTCCGTTGTAACGCAGATGTATTGTAACGAGGTATTACTGTGGTACTGCATGCGAGACGGTCGGGAATGAGGAAACGTCCGTTGTAACAGCAGATGTTTGTAACTGAGGTAGTTACTGTGGTACTGCATGGCGAGACGGTCGGGGAATGAGGAAACGTCCGTTGTAACAGCAGATGTATTGTAACTGAGGTAGTTACTGTGGTACTGCATGGCGAGACGGTCGGGAATGAGGAAACGTCCGTTGTAACGCAGATGTATTGTAACGAGGTAGTTACTGTGGTACTGCATGGCGAGACGGTCGGGGAATGAGGAAACGTCCGTTGTAACAGCAGATGTTGTAACGGGTAGTTACTGTGGTACTGCATGCGAGACGGTCGGGAATGGGAAACGTCCGTTGACAGCAATGTATTGTAACTGAGGTAGTTACTGTGGTACTGCATGCGAGAGGTCGGGAATGAGGAAACGTCCGTTGTAACAGCAGATGTTTGTAACTGAGGTAGTTACTGTGGTACTGCATGGCGAGACGGTCGGGGAATGAGGAAACGTCCGTTGTGACAGCAGATGTATTGTAACTGAGGTAGTTACTGTGGTACTGCATGGCGAGACGGTCGGGGAATGAGGAAACGTCCGTTGTAACAGAAGTTGACTGTACCTACTTACGTGTAGACTACTTTATGTAAGGGTTAAGGTCTTCTGGTATGTGATGCCGTGTCGACTGGTACACAGTTACGACGCCTGAAGGATGCTAGTGTCTTCATGTTTAGGGAGTTCTTTTAGGACTTCAATGTTCAACACTACCGCTGTGAGTACCTCAAATCTCAATGTTTTACTTGTTTTTGAGATCTTCGCTCTTTTGGGATATTACGCAGCGTCGAGTGGTAATCGTTTACCGACGTTTCGGCACAACGTAGCGGACCCATCTTCAAGGGTCAAGAAGCCTTGTTATCTTCTTCGACTTCTTGACCCTTGAAGATGGGACCGATACATTGTCCCGAAACGTCGGTAAAGGATTACCACTTGACGCTGCGTAATATCTCAGAAAGGTACAGATCTCATCAACATCGCGGCGGAAGCCTGAAGTCACGGTTTTTGATTTACGTGACGAATGTCTGTCAGTGTAGCTGCGGACCGACTGCGTGGAGCAGAGTCGTTCTTGAAAAGATATTAGTTTCTCAGCTAGTCAAGAAATCTCCCGCATTCTATGGAACCCAGTTTCATTACCGCCACCTGTCCCTATCCTGAGCCAGATTAATCCAGTCCACGCCATCCTATCCATTTTAATTTCCACTTTATTTCTACCCCCCCTTATACGCCAAGGTCTTTCATGTTGTCGCCTTCATTCTTGTTGACCCACCAAAACTCTATACGCATTTTTCTTTTCCTCCAAACGTGCCACATGCCCTGCCAATCTCCAACCTTCTCGATCTGACCACCCAAACAATACCCAGTGAGCAGTACAGATCATGAAAATCCTCACTGTGCAGTCTTCTCCACTCCCCTGTCACTTCCTCCACCCCAGACCCAAATATCCCCCTCAGCACCCTATTCTCGAACACCCTCAGCCCATGTTCCTCCCTCATTGTGACAGACCAAGTTCCACACCCACATACAACAACAGGCAATATTACAGTTCTGTATATTTTTATCCTTACATTTTTGGAGAGCAAACTGGAACACAAATGGACTGAATATAACGGTAGCAGGCAGTCCCTTAATTCAGTCTGCTCTTGACTCGCTTATGCATGCAATTGTAACTTGTTCCTGTACTTTCCAAGTACGTCACCTTTGTCACACTCAGTGCATTTGTCACCTGTCATTATGTCGTGACGTCCTGCAGTCTGTTCACGAGACACGAACACGTAACACATCTAGTTCTGTCAGTATGTCTACCAGACCGATCTCCTTACTAGCGACTAACAAAACTTCACGTTCCGTCCAACACATCAACGCCACCAACTCAGACCAGCAGCTGCCGTGCCTTACTGTCGTTGTGCCTTACTGTCGTTGTGCCTTACTGTCGTTGTGCCTTACTGTCGTTGTGCCTTACTGTCGTTGTGCCTTACTGTCGTTGTGCCGCGCTGTCCTTGGATCTTCCCACCGGCATATCTGCAGCCACGTTTAAAACGCGATAACGCATGTCCTGGTTTGAGACCATTCTGAATGGAAATGTAACTGGACTTTACTGCAGCAGGATTTCGACAACTTTATGAATAAGTGGAGCTTTAAAATGCGAGTGAAATGAATGTCCTTCTACAGACTGTACCAAGCAACAAACAGTTGACATGGCAAAAATACTGATATTCAAGGAAGCAGAGATAGCGCAAATTATTGGAATACGTAACAACAGGCACATCATAAAATGGCCTCTAACGCATTACATAATCAATTAACCGTAATATCTTTTACCTTGAAGATGAAGGCTGCAGGTTCCTCCTAAACGTCCGTAGCTATCGAACAAACTACACGATGTCACATCCCCGTAGACAGTAATACTGGTATAATGACTTATGTCATTGTCGTCTTTCTAACCCTGTCAACTGAATGCTTATATTATCTGACAACTAATGCCTGTTGAACCCTGGCCGTGACGGCGACGGCTGCCAACAACCGTCTAATAACATCACACATAAAGGTACACTTCTTACCTCAGAGTAAACACAATGCTTCTCCATTACAAAGACCAAGCAGTCGGCGTTGCTTAGGCAAACAGTTGCTGTCGACTTTGACAATCACATGAAACGCATAAACACACTGTGTGGGTACAATGTTGCGGCGGGCGGTACAAGTAGTTACCACAGCGCTCCAAACGGCGTGCCACTGTTTTGATAAACAAAAGACGGAGCTCGTAGCCGATACGTACGTTATCTTCTGCCACATACACATAGGCCCTCCCACACGTCTTCGCATGACGCATCGCCAACACTGACACTCGAGCGACAGACGCTGGCGGCCATCTGCGCATGACCACGCCGCGCCCGCATTATTACATTGTAGGTAATGAAAGTGTGTTGTGACGTCACAGACAACAACACAGCAACATGCACCACTCTTCCACCAACTTTGTATTGTTTATGTGAGTGCGTGTTGGGTGCGTTTTATTTATGGTTTGTTTAACGGTGCTATCTGCAGCCAAGATTATACAGCGTGGAACGGCTCAGTGATTAGTGACTGCAGTCGTTTCGATCTTCGGGATTTCAAACTTTCGTGATCACGCATTTTAACACCCTAGTCTCGACATTTCGTGACTGGTTGCGACGAATTAGGACGAAACCACTTGGCTGGTAAGTCGACGTCTCCCACTCGTGCTTTTGCGCAGGTCACTCTCAGCGCAGTGAAGTCCGTGCTTCATGAAGTGATTGATTGCTTTCGTTCTTTATTGAATGAGACTGTCCTTCAATCATTTGATGTGTTTTATGATTCCAGAAAGTATTTATTTTGTTTGCTTACGTGCAATTTTATGTATTTGTCAGCGGCATGTGTAAGTTGTTGCAACCAAACAGACGCGTTACATTCAAAATGGTTTCCATTTTTCGTGAGTCTGACGTTCGCGTCGATTTAATCAGGAACGTCGATAATCCGCTCTGTAAGTTTTCACAACGCGATTTTTGATACAGTGACACTATTGTACTAATTTTTGGGGTACCTAATCCTCCATATCACAGTGGTAACTAGATGTACCACCCGCTGTGACGTCAGAACTCTGCGTTCTACCCACACAGCGTATTTATGCGTTCCGTATAATTCTGACAATCAGTAGTCATTATTTGCCTAATCAGCATTGACTGATTGGTCTTTGTAATGGCGACTGAGTGTTTTATGTGAGGTAGAAACTGCAGTTTTAAACGGTATTTACATGAATGTCAAATGTCCATTTTGAATTATTTTTTATAAGTTTACATCTTGCAATTAATTTTCTGTAAACGGTTTTCATATTCTTTTATTCCCTAAGATATCAGTTAAACCTAGATTTTCAATATTTCTTTTGTTTTGACGTTATATGTGTGTGGCGAGCAGTTGGCGAAACTTACTGCCAACATAACAAAATCAAGTTTCCCGCACTAACACTAAAAGTTCTGGATAATTTAACGGTGTTCGTCTCCAAGGTTACGGTCTATTGCAGCCAAGATTAAAACAGGTGGGAAAGGCTCAGTGATTATGACCCGCAGTCGTTTTTGATCTTCGGGGTTTTAAACTTTTGTGATCACGCATTTTTAAAACCCTAGTCTCGACATTTTGTGACTGGTTGCGACGAATTAGGGCGAAACCACTTTGGGTGGTAAGTCACGTCTCCCACTCGTGCTTTTGCGCAGGTCCCCCTCCCACCAGTGAAGTCCTGCTTTTATGAAGTGATTGATTGCTTTTTGTTTTTTTAAAATTTAATGAAAACTGTCCCTTTAATCATTTGATGTGTTTTTTGATTTTCCCGAAAGTAATTTTTTTTTGTTTGCTTACCCCGGGAATTTTATGATTTTCAGCGGCCCGTGTGTTTTGCAAAACCCCCCGAAACCTTCCCCTTTAAAAGGGGTTTTCCCTTTTTCGTGAGTCTGACTTTTGCGTTTGATTTTTAAACAGGAACGTCGATAATTTCCCCCTTAAGTTTTCCCCCCAACCCCGGATTTTTGAACCCCCTTAAAACTTTTGTAAAAATTTTGGGGGACCCAACCCCCCTATTTACAGTGGGAAAAATAATGTACCACCCGCGTGACGTCAGAATCTGCGTTCCAAACCCCCACAGCGTATT